>JARQTG010000187.1:43903-75657 GCA_030142615.1 Syrista parreyssii | reverse complement strand
GTGTGCCAAAGGACGGACTGGACCAGAAGCAAGGAAAATTGAGAAGACAAGGACCAGCCGCAACACATCGCAGACATGTCACGGTAAATGATCTTTTCTCTCCTCTTTCTTTTCTTCACTATCAGCGACCATACTAAATGCTATACTTTTGCTAAACTCAGCGCATACCCCAAGTATAGCATAGACCTAAGTCTAGTAACCTAGCTAAGTTACACCTGTCCTACATTTTAGCTATGCACTTTCAGAAATATCCCTTCGGTATAACATAAGTCTGATTTACTAAACTATCAGTGATCAACTGCAAATCCACTTCATAATAGGTAATTTTTATTCTGGTAGTACATGCAAGGGTAATACGAGAATAAGAGGTGAAAGGAGATGAATGAAGATACAAAGTGCATCGACTGCAAGAGGCGAATGCACTTCCGCTATTTCCTTTGAAACGCCCCAAGGAGATAAGTCGTTTACACAGCAGAAAACCGGTCTGCTATCCTCAGAGCCCTTCGTGTACCTGAAACCCTTAATTTCATAAAGACCCCAACGACCCTTACCTACCCTTCCGATCTTGTACCCGTAAACGGAAACTTTGTAATTCTCTCACGTTATTTATACTGTGTACAACCAATGTACTTTATGCAATTAAACAAATTCACTGTCAAGCGCTGTGCGAGCCGGTAATGACTATTGGAATGTTTAAACAAATGAATAATTTAACGAGTCCAATAATCTCATTGCAATTTCGCCATTTCGCATTTTCCATATATACTCGTTGCAACGCTAATTGCACTCGACGGATGCACCGAAATTGTAGAAATGCATAACTCACCGTTAAAACAATGCAATACCTTCGTCGCAGTTAATGGCAGGCTAGGAGTTTCAAATTTATATTCAAATTAACGTACCGACCGTTTGCGTTAGATAAATTTTGAAAAATCTCAATTCGCAGCATCTCGAAATAATTAAAAGAGGATAAAAGTTAAAGGCGAGAAATGTAAGCTGTCGTAACCTCCGTTTCATTCTATACGTATAAGGAAGTGCCTGCAGCATTTTCTTTAACGCAGCATCCCTGGTCCATAGCAAAAGTTAAACGTCCATTGTCCTCCGGTTGGATTCTCAAGTTTCACACGGGTCGGATGTACCGGAAGAGAAGTGCATTCTCCGTAAAAGTTACTCCCAGCATCTTTGACAGGGAGCCTCTATCCCAGTCGCGAACTCGAAATTGTTTTTGTCCCTGTCGCTCGTTCGCATTAGCCGAACGAGATGAAAGCGAATGATCTTGGATAATAGGGATAAAGGGATGCCTAAAGTGACGTCGAACCGACGTCAAACTAGTGTTTCAACTATCGTCAAAGTAACGTCTAAGTTAACGGGAAGGTTATATGTAGCTGCCAAGCGAGCCAGTCAGCACTCTGGACCATCCAACATATCTGGGCACCCAACGAGAGAACTCAGAAATCCTCGCGACGCGCAATTGTCTCCGTAAACTTGCTCGCCTTCGTGAACGAAAAGCAACGCTCGCTGGTTTCCATTGGGCGAATTGTCATTGGACCTGGAAACACGTGTGAACTAGCCCATAGGTAACCTTAGTTTCTAATGGAATTGCTGGCGAAGACCGTCACAGGGAATTTCGACGAAATTCCACAATCACTATCGACGGCTCTCACACTTCTAATCGATGATTGGTACTCGTGCTTATGGAATTGTCCTCGTCGATCAATTAACGCAATTCCATTACGTATCTCTGCTAACACGCGCGTCCATTAGACACGTACACGTATCACTCTGGCACCGTACAACCTTATCTTTATGGTATCCACTTTTTCCGGGATTAGCAATTCCAATTGGTTTTCAAAGACTCGTACAGCCTTTGTTGAGTCTTTTATACACGTAATGATCCCGCGATTCCTTATATCCACTGCAGTCTCGTATGCTTTTTCATGACAATTCAACATTCAGTGGTAACTGCTCCTTTATCATAGTAACGTGCTCGGTCTGTCCGTACACGAGAACGTACTGTTGTAATCGTCTAATAAAGCCCGATTTCTATACAGACGATCGCTACTGGCTTGGAAAGGTAATCGAGGCGAACTAGTTTGATGAATCGTTGCTAGTAATACTAGTTGCTTCAATAGGAACCTATTAAAGATGCTGCATAGTCGATCTACTATCTTTGTGCAGTACGTACATAGTATGCCTATATCTCTGTCTATCTATTCCCTATATCTATATCGGTCACGTATTCAAAACCTTTTACATACGTTACTTCCAGCCGTAACCCTTTCCCGCGAAACGAATCAATCTAGCACGAATAAACGGTCCAGATGCAGACTGCTAATCTGAGCTTTGTTATTGGTCCAAAAATTGTCATTTTTTAATTTTTTTTCAAAAATATTACACATTAACAATAAATTAATTGCGAAATATCAATCAAGTCGTGACCTTTGACATAGTTCAGTGTAGCTCGACATTCAAGAATTGACCTTTAGTTTACACGAAAGTGATGCTCGGGTCACGTTACAGCAGTACGAGCGTGACAAATGTTATGTGCTTTTACGTAAGGGGCAAAAGCCTTACGTGAAAAAGCGTAAGTTCGTTTCTCGTGCTATTAACAATTGTTAAGGTTCGAGGCGACTCTATTTATACGAATTCAATGTCCTAAAAGGGCGACAGTAGCTTCGGCAAACGTATAAGCTTGAGATAAGAAGAGCAGCGAAAGGTTAATTACGAGAGAGCCGGCAATAAAGTCGTCCTTACTGTTAGCCAAGCTGAATTACAGCTTCTGCGCGGGATCGTTGCCGAGATTTATTGTAACGAAATGCACAGCGGCCCCCGTGCCGGATATATGGCTCTTCTGCGTAGTGCATAAATTTCCGGCGGCGGCGTGTGTCTTAAGTTTCGGGTAATTTAATATTTTGCCCTTTAATGCCCGTCGGGCCCATAAAGAGCAACGTTACGCCATACCTACAATGCGTCCGCGATGCTCTGTCCTCGTCGTACCTATACGGCGCACACGTTTACACGGCTGCAGTAGAAAAGGTACGCAACCGGTACGCCCAATCGAGCAAGACGGCTGCGATCCGCAACGTCGTCAAATTGCCCGTCTGTCGCAGCTGCTACGATTGCTTCAATTTTAAGTCACGATTTACCAAAGTGAAAACAGCCGGCATTCATATCCGTCATCTAGCAACCGATAGTTGAAGGCTAATAACACGGTGGTGGAAAAAAATTATTTTGATCTTCCTCGGGGCTGTTTACGACTAGATGATCCGTCGGCTGTTGCGTGATTTAGCTTTGTCAACTTATTCGACACTTCAATTGGACTTTAGGATGCATTGTTATGTCCAAACAAGAATCGAAAACCGTAACCGAGTATATGGGTTTGCTCGATACTGAATCGTCAGTTTTCTCATCTATTGAAACCTCTAGTATTTTTTTTTTTTTACGGCCTCAACTGCACCGCGAATCTGCATCCACCTCGTGGAGCGATACGTGACTGTACGGGTTGGTCTTTTCTTTTTTTCTACGGAAACTCCATGGAATAGATTCGCATTAAATTTCAATGGGACGAATAGCGGTGAGCCTGAAGGGAATTAACGTCTCATCCAAAGAGTTACTGTCGGTAAAATAGATTTTCCGCCGCGAAACGGGTCTGTCTTCTCTGCCGTGACGGAGGTTTAATAATAAGAAGGGCTCGTCCTTCGTTTTATTATAGTCCTGGTTCTCACGCGTGTATCGGGGAATTTGTCTATACCTATATAAGAGGTATAGCTGTGGCAAATTTATATACGTATATACCATAGTATACGATACACATGGATACATGGTAACCTAAATACGCACTATGTACTATTAAACTAAGAAGAAGAGGAAGAAGCGCCCAGCATCCACACACACGTGTATACATATATATATTAGTAGCTAGTACGTTTTATTACAATACTGATGGAAAAGAACGTCGGTCTCGCGATAAAAATTTTTAATATCAACTGACGTCATATCTACTCTCTTTGGACAAGGGTAGGTGGTAGGAGGGTGGGAGGGAGGGGGAACGGTCAAACGACGTGGAACGTCACTTGCATGTACTTACGGATGCAGAAGGATAATCTCCTTCAACATCCACCGTTTCACGTGCCTCTTTCTCATCTTTCGTGTCGAGAAATTTTTATTGAAATTTCTATGAAACACCATAAAATGCAGTCTAGTGCAAATAATGCATGGCTGCATGCGAGGGTCTGTGAGAGTTGATACTTTTTCTTTGGATCGGGGAATTGCTTGTTTTTCTTATGTTTGAATATGACTGGTACCAGTTGTGTAATTTTGGTTTAATGATGGCAGAGGTCCGTTCTCATGTGGCAACGTTATTGCCAGAAAGATATGCACTTAATGGAAGGGTTTAAAGATACGTTGTTAAGGTACGAGAAAGAGTAACGGCATACGAGCTGTAAAACAATATCGGTACGCTGTACGTTGGCGAATACGGGAATCGCGAAACGGGTACGTAATCGTTGGCAACTCCAGCTGCGTGTAAACTGTAGAATTGCAGCGCCACAAATCAGTCAGGCCGCGGCCAGGCTCGGGCAATTAACACGTTTGACCGAACCAGTTTTCAGCTAATTTACGTTCGAACTTACGCGGCGGTTTCGGAGTCGCCAATCTCTCGACTGAGAGCGACGCGAGGGGGTCGGAAAGAAATGAGATGAAACGAGTGAAAAAAAAATGATTTGGATCCTGGAAATTTTTCAACGTTCAAAATCTTACTGATAATACGATATCTTATGGATTTTTAGGTAATGGCGGTTTTTTTTTTTTTTTTTTTTTTTCGTTTTTTTCTCTTTATTAAAAGCCATGCTCTGTTATTCTTCGGTAAACTCGATCCTCGGCTGCCTGCGCGGATCAAGCGAGAAATGTTATCCGACGAAAAGTCCATTTTCATGCCGAACGTCGTAACGGCTCGTATATTCGTAGCCCGAAGCGAGACGAGGACAATGCTAAGTTTTCTTTAGGTTTCCCATCTCTTAGCATTTTACACGTGACATCGTTTGTATTACGTGGCAGCCATGTTGGCTCGTACGAGAAAAGACGGGAAGCTTTGCGGGCACGCGATACGTATACCCCGGGCACGCTTACGTATGTACATGCAGGCCTTCGATAGCGTTTTATTGGTAACTTCGTGCTATCAAACTGTGCGCCATTCTGCTGTACGTTGTGGACGCTTAAAAAGCGACTTTCTATCTCGGCTCCTTGTACATCGACGCCAAGCCGAGAAACCGATACTTGAGAATCGCTCTAACGCTTCATTATCGTTGTACCTACGTGTAGCCGCGCTCGTAGGGTCAAGTGCGTCCGTGAACGTGGTGCGACTTGCAATTGCAGTTGCAGTTCGAAACGCAGTCTCGAGTGCAACGTACTTTAGATTACTTTGAAAACGATGGCAATTCGAATTCTATTACTATTCAGAGTCATCGATTGAATCACCATTATATATATATATATATATATATATATGTATCGCTAAGCTATTTCCCAGGGATTCCCCGGAATTTTTGAAAGGCCGCAATTTCAAATCTTAAATCTCCCGACTCTCGCATCTATCTCCAAATAAAAGAGTGCAACCGCGTAACAGGTAGCCATTCGGTTCTGTGTAATGCAAAATCGAGATACGTTTTCTCCTATCTGCCGATCGCTAATGACTCAAATATCTCAAGGTTTGAGAAACGTTACACGCGTACGGTTATATCAGCGGCATCGTAAATCACGTAAAAACAGCAAACCTCGCCGTTACTCGAATGTGGCTCAAAGAGGAAGTTATTTATTATTTTGTTGGAGTGAAGATATTTATTATGAATAACCGCGGATGCCATAAATAACGGACGCATGCAAACAAACGTAAATTGCCCCGACGGCCGGTGATGCACTTATACCTATAGCGCGCAGCGTTACGTATGCAACGCTGTCTCGTTTGCTTATTGGCGGGAAAGGGAACGATAATTATGTCGCCCAATGTGTACCCGCCGAAACTCTAACTGATTTATGGGAATACTTTGACTTGCTGCAATTTCGCTCCTTTGCGCGCTACTACTGCGTTAATAACGTGTCTCGTGGCGACTACCGCCAACATGTGTAACGGCGACATGTGCTTGACCTGCTAATCGTAATACCCGATTATTATCATACGAACCTGATACGTGATTTGCACGTTTATAGCAATAATTAAAACAGAAAACATTGAATCCTACTTGAATCCAATTTTCATAAGTCGAACTTGACGCTCGTATGTACGTTTTTTTCTCGTTACAACGTAACTTTGTTTTATATTTTCGAACGCACAGAATTCCTTGCTACCACCGTACAGGTTTGTTAACACGTGCCTCCTATTCGAGAATTCCACTTGTTAGATACCGTCCGCCAATTGCTAATACAAACTATCGATATTTCTTTCAGGCATCAACTTCAGCTTTGTTCTCCTGTCACCGGCTCGACCTCAATCCTTATCTTGCGGATGTCTGGCAGCAGGGTGAGTCTTTCTCGATATCTTATAATCGCTGATACAAGGCAACGGTTGTGGACCCTGCTTAACGAATCACGTTCTCGTCTCTCTTGCACGCATTCGTACTTTCGTTAAGGGTTGTCCACGACTGGTACCAGTGTTGCATCTTGTGCGATTTGCTCGTACGACAGCGAATGCATTCGCGTCTATAGACTCGGTCGTTATTTCGTGTCAATGAGAACTGATCGTATCGACAGGAGGCAGTCGGACAATGAAACAATAATAATTATTCGAAATGGTTGACGGTTACCCATGTTCATTGCCTTGCCGCGCCAAGTACAGGATATTTGATATAGTCGCTTAATGAGAACTGGGTGTCGTCTTGATGGATACGAGCGTATCTGAATTACGTATATACGCCAAGCAATGTACGTCTGCACGCGGCAGCCAAGTGCAGCGCGAATGAATTCTCGTGACACGTGTAGCTATGTACGCGGTACATTGAGCGTACGCAGCGCCTCGTACGGTTGCATTGTAATTTAAACGATGCTGAGAAACGTGTGCCAATCGACTGCGGCTATTCCGTTCCCCGTTGTACCCAACGACCGTTCGGTTGGATTACGTAGGTTAGTGCTGTTGCGAGACTCGCCAGGTTCATCAATTCCCTGCAACGTCTGTCGCGTCCTCCATTCGATGACGATTAAACTATGCAGCTTGAGCGCGAGAATTAAGATGATCGTAATTGTTCGATCTCGGCATTGCGCGTTGAATCATTTTGTATTTACCGCCTGCTTCTATCGCAACGTCACTCTACGTATATAGGCCGTTTCTGATGCGTCTATCCTCGAAAGAGGTCAACGACCGCTTACAGCTGGGAATCTCTGCGAGAATCCCAGTGAGCTTTCGCGCGGCAATCTAGTCAGCTTTTGTGTCCAGTCGCATCCCCCATTGTTCCCTGCCCACTGTGTTTTACACCCGTCTCGATTCTGTATCGCCGTCGATATTCGCATAGATCATCCATTGTTGTGCTGTATGGATCCTAGGATCCTGTACCGCGCTTCTCCACGGCTACACGTGGCGCGTCGGGCCGTGTATTAAATTACACAACGTGAATCGAGGTCGAAAAATATGGCGTGAAATTTTACGCGTCGTTTCGTCCAACACGTAGAAAATCGTACGGGTTGCGTCTTCGTTTGTTTTCACGTAGAAAATTGTATTTTACTCTTTTTCGTTTTTCTCTCTTTCTCTTCGAAACTTTTATACCGTTGCCTCGTTAATTACCGGAAATCGTGACTCTGCACGAGATATCATGGATACGTGTCGATATAAGAGAAAGTATACGTATGCTCGTCGGTTCTTGGCTGCATACGGAATTATATATCATCGGATATCCTGTATCACGTGGATCTCGCAATTAACGGCGGACCCAAACGCACGTCAATAATTCCCTTTAATTATATCGTACGGTATAAATCACGATGCACTTAAGCCCCCCACCCCCCCCCTTCTTCCTCCGGGGGGATATTTAACTTCGTAGGCAGACAATTCGACGCTTGCTTGAATTTCTCAAGGAGGCCCCCGTACGTTCTTACGTCTCGGTTGCTCCAACGTTACTCACGTAACGTAATATGGACGGATGCGTTACTAAAGATACGTTTCCAGGCGGGGATTCTTTAATTGGGGTTTATTTCGTGATTGGCTATTGGACGACCTTCTCTCTCTCTCCTCTCGTTATCCGTCGATGCGCCAAACGGAAGTCGTCTCTCTCGTATGCTTTGGTCGAAAGATTTGCGTCGGAACGACGTAACCATCCGTCGTATCCGTGACGACGAGTATTATGCAAAATACGTAAGGCTCTTTGAAATTCCCTTACGACCAACTGAAAACTCGAGGTAACGTTGGGAGCGATGTGAATGACGGGTAAGGATGGTGAACAGGGGTGAAGCGAGGAGAAGGGGTTGGAGAAGAAGAAATATGAAAAAAAAATGAGGGTGAAGAGAAAAGAGTGATAAGGACCTTGAGAGTGGAAAGTCACTCGAGGAAGTTACCTACCTTATCGATCCGTGTAGTAATCGGAAAATTTTCTTAAGACGCTTACGCGACGTCTGTGAATCGTAGCGAGAAATCGCGACGACAACGTGAACCGCTGCGTCCGATCGTGTTTTCATGTTAATACATCTGTGAGTCGTCGTCGCGACGCTTCATGCAAACGATGCAACCACGTGCAGACGTGGGAACGACGAATGCATCGTTTCTCTGCACAGCCACTCGCGTTCGAAAAGGATCGTAACTTTAGTGAAAACGTGCGATTCTCGCGGTACCTTATGGCGAGCGTTCGCGACGCCTCTGCAACTCGGCGAAAACACTCGTAGCGCCGACGGATTTAACATTTCGTGGCGCGTAGCAGGTCGATGAAAAACTTTTAAGACTTTCGCGAAACGCTTCCTGTGACCCGACGCTTTCTTGCCATTCGACGTTTTCTGCAACGTTCATCGACACCGGTAAAGTCCCCTTGATGACTCCGAGCGAAAAAGGAAAATACATTTTTCACCCTGTGAACTCTCGTCTTAAAACGGATCTGGTTAAGCCTTTGGCCCTACGCTAAATTGCAACCTTGCAGCGTTCGCTATGACTGCGGTTTGTTACTCCTTTTTTCTTTTTTGCACTTCACTCGTATGGACGATGGCGCAACTATTTTTTTTATATAAAATCTGGATAAACGTATATGACGTTGACAGGACCAGCTTATGCGTCGCCGAAATATATGTTTTATCGCGAAACACGTACGGAGAGATGACGATGAATAGGACGGTGGGCTGGGGTGGGGTACGAGGGTTGTGGAGGGGGGGGGGGATCAGGGTTTATGCAATCCTTTCGCGAACGATGCAAATTGGCATGAAAGCGCAAAGCAAGGAAAAAGTGGGTATTTTGAATGGTGAAAACGTAAAAATGCACGGTATTCGATAAAGTGCACCCTGTGCCCCCCCCCCCCCCCCCTCCTGTCCCCTCTCTCTCTCTCCACCACTTTTTCTCGCTGCCTCTTCAGTCACTGCTCCTCTCGACTCTCAAACCCTGAAATCGGAGGAGTCCCTCCTTTCGGCTGATACTCAATACACAGTGCCACTCGTATTCCACGTAAAAGCGGTATTCGCGCATAATTTAGCATTAATCTCCCGTCGGGATTTGGTCCATATCGTTACTATAAAAGGAAGAAAATGTCACTCGCTGCTCGATTCATGCCCGTGGGATTAAACGTCAGTCATTTGGCGTCGTGTATGCGTATATACATGTATACGTGGTACATATGGACCAACAGCATCCCGCAGAATTGGATTCTGTGAAAAAGGTTTCGCAACACTCACATCTGCTTGAGCGTGTATTACGAAATAGAAGAAACGAGTGAGACGCCTTTTTTTTTTCTCATTCTCGTAAAATTTTACTGTCTCCCTGCTTTTCGAATTCTCAGCGAATCCATCACCGTGCGCATGGTGAGTTGCTAGCAGCAGCTATAGGAACTTAAACGTAACGATATACGTGATATCGGTACACGGACTGTATATCTGTATATGTTTCACTTAAAATTTGGATTTCTAAACGAGGGCAGATAATGATGGACGAATGTTTTTTTTTTTTTTTTTTTTTTAAAGCACAATGGTAACTGATTTTATTGACTCGCGCTTAATTACACATCGAATTACCGTCCGGCTGAAAAGTTTTTAGTTTCTTAACGAGTCTCGGTTGGTATATCTTGCGCCATGAAAACCAATGGACTTTTCCAGTCGTGCATGTATACGCGTATACACTTCAGCCATTGCTACCCCACGTCGAGTAAAAACATAATAGATCCGCTGAAGTATTTCATTAGAAGTGATGGCATAGTTTCGCCGTTATTTTACCGCTCTTGCGCAATGAAACGCGTAATTAGTTCAGAATAATGGGACGCCCTCTATACTATTCCTATTCTAGTACCAGATATCTCTCTCTCTCTCTCTCATTTTTTCTCACGACTTCTCTATCCTTATCTTTCGTCTATTGGGCTCTCATGAAAAATAACTTACTTACTTCTTACCCCGTACGAACGCAGCAACCGGGTAGAGCAGTTTTGATTCCCGTAAACGTACGTACGGCGCTTAAGTGGTGCGCGCCGGTTGAAGGATAAGACGCGAGGATTTACGCTGCTTACACGAGACGATTAATTCGCCTTGAAGCTGCGCTGTTACGTCAAGTATGAACATATCGTAAATTCTTTGCTAGTCGAGCACTGCGTTTTCCGCCTCTTCTTCGAGTGCCGTGCGCGAATGCTCCTTGAGAAATTTATAGCTACTAGAGGTACGCGCGCGGTCCTCGCGCACGACAAAGGACAATTTATGTACCGAGCAACCAATTTACACCGGCGGTTTCTTTTTTCTGTTTTTTTTTCCAAAATAAACCAATTCGACCATACGCAATGCGAAGAAAAGCTACGGCGACGCTGCAATCGAAACTTGGAATATGAAGGCTGATATGAAATCTTTTTAAAGCTTGATCAATTTATAGCGTAACGCTTCATCGGCGATCCCGATGCATCGCTCTTCTCGCGCAAACGGCGTTAAAATTTGTACTTAAGACAGCGCGCGCGAATTTCTCGATTAATTTCGTCTATGCGAAATTTGCGTGCTGACGATTTCACAGGAAACAGCAATTTTTCTGTATTCCATTCAGTGCCAATACTCGCGTCACTTATCTCAACCCGATCGTAATTTCTCTAGCTTTGCGATAAATTGGCAATTTTTGTAATTAACATTCAGTAAAGTCGCCGTCGGTCGACGAGGGTAGGGGGACACTTTTTCTTAGTCAGTTGCGACTGACGATCGCCCACGGTCGAGCGCAACGTAGTGACTCGTTAGCGACTGTCGTCCTCGTGGAAACTGAGTAATTGAAGGATAAAGGTAAAAAGAGGAGCGAATCGTAATTGTCAATTATTCAGAAGAATCGCGTAGCAAGATTATTCATCAAGGCGCTTTTACATGGAGCTTTTACAAGGCGCTCTCGACTAGTGTACCGTGACGTCACTCGAGCGAGATGTAGAGGTGCATTTTTCATAGGTCAGATTCGTCGCGATCGAACATCTGCAATTTCGAGCACGCTGGGATTCTCGGTCCACGTTATTGACCAGTGTGACGTAATATTGGTCGACGCGATTATCGCACATGGAAACAGTACCGGTCGTGGTTCGCTCTTGATAAATTGCGTCGGCGCACGAAGGCGCAGGTCGATTTAATTGAAAAATCGTGTAATCAATTTCTTCATTATTTTTCGGGATACTCGCGCTGCTGAGAGACGGACAGAGAGGCGGCGTAGTGAGAGAGAGAAAGAGGGAAGATCCCCTTGAAGCGCCGCCGGTTTCGTTACATCCGCATGTAATACGCACGTGATGTCAATATCTCCCTGTCGGCTGTACGCTAACCATATGGATTACACGTGTGAATGCATTGACTTCACAGTGAAAGTCATCGCATAGTATCTACGCGCAAAATAGCGTAATCGAAACGAATCGGTCGAATCTGCCTCGCGCAGAGGGAGGGATACGTTCGTCTCCGTCTTACTCGCGTAACTGCCAGTGGGTCTGTCTCTCTCGCACTCGCGGTCGGTATAGGAAATTGAAAAAATCTGAGCTCTAGCCCTTCTTCCATTACTCGAACCAATTGGCAATTTTCCAAAAATGATTTTGCGAATGCTTTCATTCGTTTCTCTGTTTTTTTTTTTTTTTGGAATAAATTTTACAAAATGCTACTCCCCAAGAGTAATTGCTTGACGAATTTGATTGATTCGAGCAGCATGACTATCCGTATATCTCTATACGCTACGTGTACTGTGTTTACCGGTACAGAATCTTAACTCACGCTCGCTGATAACAGCGATTAGTGTGCAAATTTCTCACACGATGACCCGCGTCAGCCATTCCATGTGATTGCATCTTTTTTTTTTTTATCCAAGTCCCAACTATGCCAGGTGGCGAAGGAGCGGCGAGTTACCGCCGTGACGGGAAACGGATTCAGGTATAAAAATAAGATTAAAGAACGAAGAGAGAGAGAGAGAGAGAGACGGGAAGAACGACTGAACCACGACGAAAAATGACATCGGGACAATTTACATGGCAATTACGCCGACTCGCCCTTCTTTCGCGCTACTTTCACGCGACGAACCGCGAACGATCGTGCGATTATTTCGCTAGTCGACGAATCATTCGGATCGTAAATTAAAACTTATTTCCCGATATTTCTTTTATCTTCTATAAATTTTCGTTCACGCCCATTCGTCCCCTCCGCGTTGATTCTTCGCGAAAAAAATAAGTGTCAGCTCACACGCGTATCTACGACCGAACGCGAGCCGTGACTGCCGATACATTTTTTGCCAATAAATATTTCCCGATTCGCCTATGTTATTTGCACTGACTGCCCATTACGATCAAACTCGCCGGATCGTAATTGGCCCGGTGACACTGGCTATTAATTGTGGCTCCTATAAAACGCGACCCACCTTCTTCCTCCTATACGGTGCTCTGTATAATTAGAGTGGCAGTTTACAAGCGTCTAAGCATATCAAACGTGAGATCCCCAGGGATGCTTGTAGACGCTTCCACGTTATGGAATTGCCGTCGACTTGTAAGTCGATATAAATTTTCTCTAATTCGACTGACTTTCACGCGACCGATCGGTCGGTTCGATGATAAATCGTTGTGCGCGCCAAACAAATGGTAATAATGATAATAATCGAGCTTACCCTTACACCTAGCAATTATTACTTTCTATCCGTACTTTATATACTGCAATACACCAAGGGCTCGTCCTCATCTCTATACTCGTCGTAATTACTCGCTGTAACATCGATCACCAGGCAATTGCATTTCTTTCGTTTTTCTCGTCTCTCGGTACAACGTCGCTCCTGACACCCGCGTCCCATCCTGATGTATCTCGCGCGGTTATCGCGACCTTATCGTCATCCAAGTTTTCCGCCGTCTCGCCACGCCAGACTTAATTAATGATAACGCGCACCCTTAAAACTTCTTCTTCTTATATAACAATTCGCTCCTCCGATCTCGGCCGAACATTCTCAAACGATCCGTTATCGTCGTTCCTATTCATTCACGCGGCCCACCACAAATTCCAACGATCACTCATTCCCTTTATCGCGCATTACATTCACCGTCGATGTGCATCGCAGGGCCGCGGAGAAGCGGCAGCCCACCGCAAGTCTGCGCTTGGTCGTCGTTCCAATATTTTTTGTAAAATTTCTAAACTGGTGACATTTTTTTTTTTTTTTTTTTTTTTTTTCTCCACTAGACACAACCCCTCGGTCTTTCCCTCGTGTTGGATTTGAAATTTAGCATCGATCTGTAATACCCATAGCGTGTAAATCACGAATAATTAAATAATTGCACTCTTACGAGGGATCGAGTGTAGGAGAGTAGCGAAGTTTTTGGACGTTCGACGTAATAATTTCGTCCCTCCCACCAACCCGTGACTACCAACAAGCATTTATCATCGGATACAGATACTTGAACTTATCTTAAGGAAAGTAAAGTCATCAATTAAGTCTTTGATCGATGCCTTCCTTAACGTGCGTTTGCAATCAATCGACATAATCGATTATGTGAGAGACGAGACTCGGTAGCGACTTGCAGTGTCAGCCAGTATACGTGTATCGTCGAGATCGATTGTTAACCGGGAGTCGGCTGGAACTTCTTCCTACGTTACAACAAATTGTAATAAGCGATATGATCGAGCGCTTATCGCTGAACGCTCGGTACGGCACTTGGATGAGGATTTCGTGAATGCTGCGTCGATGCAACATTTACGCTTGGACGATGATAAAGAATCGCGAGCCTTAACGGTTGTAGGTTCACGCGTAGCATTGAGTTATTCGCGGCGCGATTACCACTAATAATTTTAATTCATCGAACCCTGTGTACTTTTAACCGAACGGGTAACATTAATTTACCTTATGCCCAGAGTGCCGAGGGGTCAACCTGTTATTTATCGTAAAATATGAGAGCTCGTGCCGAGCGAAACGCAGCCTTTATGTAATGGCGCAAAATGAATTACATTCAATCCGGTTGTATAGCCGCGGCCGCTACGGTCGCTCGGAAACGATACCCGTGACTCTCTCGTTATAACGTCGTTTTATCGGACTTGTGCTTTACTTGGATTCGCAATACGTTACAGCATCCATCCTGGCTCCTTCACTACCTCCACTATTCTGTGTTCAGCCTCTGTATCCACTTGTCGGTAACTTCTATAATTTATATATTCGTTCCTTGGAACGTGCCCGTGTTGCATTGCCTCGCGCTATTGCTATAGGTTATAGGCAAGCATACCAATTCACTGTACTGGTTAGCTCGTGTCTCTTTGGGATTCTGGGTACACGCGAAAGATTCGTTTTCACGGGGAATTGAGAGTTGCTGTAAATTTTTTTTTTTGCAATACAGTTTATAGACTCGTCGGACTGAGCCACTTTTACGGTTCCCGGGTGCGGAGTATATATATATATATTAATCGTCTCTACCTTATCGGCATGTCCGAAATGGTTACCTTAGGACCGTAGCAGCTCGTGGATGCTGTGAAAAGTGGAATTGACATCTTTGAAACATGCTGTATAATACGGATCGCCCGGGATTCCTCTCGCTAGCCGTAGGCTTTATTGCTGGGCAAATTAATTAATCCTCATTCGGGATGGTAAAATTGGAGAAAATAAATCACCCGGCATCGTACGGTCACCGTACACGTCCCTGTATTATCCGCTGGTGAACGTAACAACCAGAAATTAAAGTGTCGATTGACGGGATCGTAGGATCCGCATAGGGGACGGTGTAATGGTAAGATTGAATTATCGATTAGACACGTGTCGAGATGAAAATAAAATAATTTGATAATCAATCATTATTATTATTAATTAATTCAGCACGTGACGTCCGAACGAATCCAAGTTTCACGTCTCTCGGTTAAAGTTCGCGTCTACCGGCTGACTGCATGTCCGACGTAGACCCAGTGTCGTTACGGCACCTTGCGCATCACCTGTGCCGCCCCGTGACTGAACTCAGTCGCTTGTTCGAACTTTTGCGAATCTTTACGATCCATAAAGACTCGTGCGCCAGAGTCCAGTAATAAATTCGGCGTACGAGCCATTAAGCTCGTCTCGCAATTGGGATACCTTATGCCTCAAGACGGACCCTAAAACAAACAGAAAATCTTTGCCCGCGTAAAATCGCTCACGTTACGGGCTGCTGACCGTCGTCTGGACTTCCTCGCGAGTCATTATGTCCACTTGGGGTCGTTTCATAAATAACCAACGCTACAAAGTTTTGACCGCATGTGTGGCCGCACAGCGTGTATGGCCAAGCGTGGAACCGTAACGTACGTCTCGAACGAGATAATTCTTTGCCCTGACTCGCCACTCGAATTTCCATTAACTGCGGTGCAGTTAAAAAAAAATGCCACAAACGACGACGGTTTTGCTTGTTTTACGTCGGTCCTGCGTACGCATTGGTCGATTATGCGTTCGGTGCGTCTGAATGATTTTTTTTTGGAAATTCTCAACTCTACCGTCGACAACGCTTTTTCAGCGGTGCATCGTGTTGCTCGCGTATAATAAATTGTCGTTAGTCGGCCAATTGATCAGTCGTGTAATGCATTGCCTTGTGACACGTGTACCTTGTAATTATCGTAGCCACGTATATACATATATATACACCCACACATACGATAATAATAATAATGGATAATGGCATTCGTGTCTTTAATGAATATACGTAAGAAGGCCTTTGCTCGATAGAGAGTGGAAGACGTATCCTGGAAGTAGACCGTGCTACGTAATGAGCCAGTAATGAGGTATTTAGTATGAGCGACTAGAGGCGACAAAAGGGAAGCGACTAACCTATAGGATCCATAGCGCTCGCTAAAACGAGCGTGACAACGTAGCGGAGGATCCATTGTGACCTGCCAAAGCTGTTAGGTCTTGTAACAGTCTTTTCTATACGGTTGTACGTAGCGGCGACGATGCCACGAGAGCCAAGTAAAGGCTGAGCGTCCTTTTCGAAGCTCTCAGAAAACTCATCAGCATCGGTTAAGACTGTTACGTTCGTTTGTCGCCAAGGCACGTCTCGTCGTCGTCTTCCTCGATTCCTCGACGGGTCCTTCGTAATTACTAAAATAGTTTTTCAAACTGACCTTTGATCGAGATTCTCGAGTTTGCTTCTCGATTCTCAATCCCTTGCAATCTCCCTGTTAACGCTTTACTAAATCGTAGTCTAACGTGACGTTCCAACCGGGCGATAACATTTCACGCGCAGCTCATCTCGTGAAACTGTGACAGCGCGATGTTCCCGAAGCCAAGGGAGTCGCCGAAATTTTTCCCTGTCTCTTTAAACGTGGAAACCGGAAATGACGGAATCTTTATATACGAAGTGGTCTGGGAAAATGGTTGCCCTGGCGCAATCCTCTTGGGCTGCTGGAATAATCATAATTTAGACAGCCGAGCTGCGAGTACTGGAACAGACCAGGGCTTCGTTAAAATGCTAAAGAGCCAGGATGCTTCGATAGTAAGTACGTTCTCATGGGAGCTATCTTGTATGTATATATATATATGCTCTACGTACAGACGTCGGATGCGACCCTGTGTCTGGTACATCTAGGTGTAAGTACCTGCGCGAGAAACTTAATTTATGAAGGTCACGGCGGGTGTCGGTGACATCTATTAATTACGCTGAGACACAGACACATTCAGGCACCCCCTTACAGTCAGAAGCTTCTCATTCTTGCGTGACCCCCCTTAACATCCCCTGTGCCCCGTACCGCCACCAGCATCAAGTCAGCAACGCCTTTGTGTCACCTATCGTGTTTTCAGCACGAAAACCCGTGTCTATTTCGTTCTAAGATTCCCGTGGAGACCACCGAGATATTCGCCCCCTATAAATCCCCATGCTACACCAAGCACATCCCCTCCTTACTGTATACACGACCAACTCATTCAGATTCTCAACTCCAGGTGAACGCGTAGGACGTTAAGGTGCTTACGTTTAAGGGTGAGTTCACGCTGGGCGACTGTAAATTATTATTATTATCGCAAGACCTCGGTGCATCTTGGCTTCGTATTCACTTTTTCATCCCCTGTCGCGGTTCCTTGTTATTTTGGCAGATGGACAGGTTTGCTTTGTGATTCTTGCGCGTGACGTCTTACCGGGATGTGATATCGATTTTTTTTACACAAAATATCACAGGCGTAGTAAAAACATTGACGAACGATCTCGCCGCGTTAGTTGGGTTTTGATTTGAAAAGAAAAAGACAAATTTGTCTTTCCAGGTCACGTAATGTATTCCCTGCTTCGTTGGTACACGCGGTACGTATAGTCGGACGATACAATGCGATATGACCGTGTGACGTAATGTCGTCTCGAAGGCGCGTATCATCCATTAGGGTAGTTTGAATTCCGCAACAGGCGTAAGGTACATCAGGGAAATGAGTTCTCTCAACTTTTGTATCTCGGCGGATGAAGATTTATAGTCGGCTGAATCTAGCCGACCGGGATGGAAACTTTGCAGCCGAATACACCGGGCGTTTCCATATCCAGCTGATATTCCAAGGGATTTCGTTGATGCAACCATACCTTTTCTGTACGTACCGCAAATCTACGGTAATAGGTAAACTGTACATCGTTACGTGACTGCCGGAATATATCCTATCACGAATTCTCATTAGGTATATGAAATTTCAACGTTTAATAAATATATATATATATGGGAGCATCGTTATATCAATATAAGAATATGACGTGAAGAAATAACGTATATGTATACTATGTATGTAATATATATGCATTGTATTATACATACTGTACATAACCATTCACGTGAATAGTGACTGCGTACGCTAATTTAATTGATAATACCTCCCACGTGTATATCCCGGCAGTGCGATGCATTAAAGTAAATAAATGAATGCATCCCTTGGGACGCGTGAATACCGCCGCCGCCGCCGCCCCCGCCTTTATTTATCGACACAAAAAAAGCAGCCGTATGCGTCGTGTATTAACGTGGTTCGGTATTTTTTTTATTTATTTATTTTTTCAATTACAAAGAGACCAAAAATGGCCTTATTACTACAAGGCTTCGCTGTAGCGTTAAAGCCAACGTCATTTCGCCAACGTAACGATTGGCTGGCACGACGATCCCAATTACAGGGACTTCGGAAAGCCGAGATTACGTTCACGCTAGGTTAAAACGCGAGGTCCCACCCTCCACCCCCGCGCAATCGGGAAAGTTATTATTAATTTCGTGCAAATCAAGCCGGAACATCTGGGTTACGTCTGTATTCCGAAATAGAGTTCCCCGCTTAATTAGCCCGCTTTGGTAAAAGTCATTTGTACAGTATATATACATATATATATATATACTGGTCGGCATGCATACAGGTTAGATAGATGAATAACGCGTGTATGAATATCATGTATGTGTGACGAGCTGTTTGACATCAAATGTCCTGCATGGAAATCGAATCCATATCAATTGAGCGATGCGAGGTGCAGATGATGAAAAATAAGCAAAATCATAAGTGGAAAGGCGCGGGCGAATTTATTATTATTATTTTTTTGAATTATGCGTGCGTATACCTATGTATGTGAGACGTGCAAAACACGAACGATGTTCGGGGATGATTATTGTCATACGTGATGGATTAGCAATAATAACAACAGCATTAATAACGATCGTCTCGTATATAAATTCAATCACGATCCCCGTGACTAAAAACGCCGCGAACAAATAGTGCAATAGAGATCGGTCGGAGCCATCAAAAGCGCCTCCTGACGGGGTGGCGTAATTAATAAATAATTATCCGATAGTAACGGAAGCAATTTCCAAGCCGAGACATTTTTACCCGTAACCGCCGCAGAAGCGTGCTTCTTGCCAAGCACGTAGCACTGGGTGGGTCTATCTCTCTCGCTCTTGTGCTGCAAGTATGTACGTGCGTATAGTGTGTGTATATATATATATATATAGATTTTACTAGCATCCAACGCTAGTGCAGTGCAATGCAGCTGAGCACTGTTACCCTTGCAGTTGGTTGAGGTATGCACTCTCTATATTTACTCAGTAATTAACTGCGGTATGCATATATGCACGTTACGTCGTGGAACTCTCGTTCAATGAATTGTAATCATAAAACGCAGTCCATACGGTATTACGTGCTTATAGGCAGGGACGTTTGTCCCTAACTAACCTTGCAATGCCACTGCAATGTCTCGGTAACTGCATATGGGTGCATATAAGTATGTGCATGTGTGTATATAGATATACGACAGACACATGGTACAGCTGGTAACTGGTCGCATATAGCTTAAAGTGCATAGCGCATACACGCGACAATCATCAACCTACGGCGCATTTGTTACTATTGCAGTTACCTTCGCGTTAAGCACTGAAATCAACACCTGCGAGCTTCCAAGGAAGCGAGCTGGGGCTTTACGAGCGTAAGAAATTCGTAGCGAACGCCCGTCGCTCGCTTCTATTGTAAATTGCCCTTAGACGCGCGTTAGCATCGCGTCGCTGCTTGCATGCGCGTATATATGCCGTCGCGACGCTCTCGACGACCGCGAGAGGTCTACCTAGAAATGCACCTTAACGACTTCTGTGCTATCGTATTTCGAGAAATATCATT
Organism: Syrista parreyssii; assembly: GCA_030142615.1. Lineage (NCBI taxonomy): Eukaryota > Metazoa > Arthropoda > Insecta > Hymenoptera > Cephidae > Syrista > Syrista parreyssii. Next base: position 55,481 of record JARQTG010000187.1, on the reverse strand, counting down.
GCTCCTTATCCCGCCAGCGTTATTCCCTGTTTAAAACGCGGCTTTACTTGCAGCAGATATGCTTATGGGATACAGGCATTAGGAAATGGTTGATCGGCATATCTATGTCTCTGTACGAGTCTATTGGACACGATCTTGATAGATCGTACGTCTGTATATTTATGCGCGTGTCTACGGATATGTGTATGCTTTTATTTAGGGGTGAAAAAAAAATTGTGCTCGTTTCGCAACCTTTGCGGAAAATTCGCTAGTTTCCCTTTGCCGTGGAAAGTTTGCACGTTTTTTTTTTTTTTCTTTCTACAGACAAAAGTTCCCTCGTGTATGAAATAAAATTACGTGGTCGGAATCGAATCAAGAAATGTAAATAAAGTCGCCGAGGGGTAGCTTGGTCCCTGCGGACTCGATGGATACTCTCGAACTACCCCTTTCCGGTATGAGGCGCTAATTAAAATGTGCTCCTCGGGATGTCGCGGTCTACTGAAAAGTGAAGGTCGCAGGATCCTTCGAACGGGGACGAACGGAGAATGCAAAGACGACGGGGTGGGCCCTAGGGTTTACCACTACCCCCGTTATATCTTTCCCAGGGGATGCTGTCTGTCTGGTCTAAGGGTTGAAATTGCTAACGAGGAGCGGAGAGGGACTTTGCCGGAATACCGTTGTTATCGTGTCCTGGATAATTAACAATTACTCTTGTGATTAACGCAGGTATTATTTGTATCGTTCGTTCTTGTGCATTGAGACGCTTTTCCGCTTGTGCATATGCGTGCGGGATTCTCCGTACTGTTTGGTTTTGTCCGACTGTCGTCTATGCGCTTCAGCGGCTTGATGCGCCTTGGACAATGCTTGGTCTCGTTGAGAAAAAATTCAGGTATCCGTTCCAGGCAATCCGTATCGCGCAGGAGCACGCAGGCTCGTGCGTACGGTTGAGAATTACAAGTCGCTCCGGGATAGACTGGTTGTTCCGCTAATGGGCTGCAGGTTTCTCGCTGATTTATCTAAAAGCGCACTCCTGCGAATAGGTGTGCCTGCGAGTTGGCTGAACGCGTACGGGTACACGTGGTAAAGCAAGCTCAGCTCCATTTACGATTTCGAGGAGCAGACAGGCTGGCGCGAGCCTCGCGAAGCCGAATTTTAGGGAGGATCATTTTGGTGAACGATAACGTAAAAGGTATGTCGAAAACGTCAATCTCTACGTCAATTGTTCGATAATTCGTTGTTTTACATTTTTACGAAATATTTCGTACGAGATATCGTTCTTTCGCGTGTTATATTGCATCAGGCTTTCTCTATCGCCTGTGTACCAATTCGCTACTGCGATATCTAAAGGCAGCCGGGTACCTGGCGAATGAGTCGTGGTTACGAAATCTATAGTGAACAGCTTACGGAGAACCCGTGACCACCGATCGTTTGGCAAACAGGATCCCGAGGAGAGTAGTGGAGACGGGGTGGAATGGTTTGGGGATGAAAGTCCGAAGATACGGATGATGCATACAGGCATAGCGCATATGTACACTGGGTGTATGATTTTACGCAAGTAAAACAGTGGCTCCCGGGCTAACTCGGTACTAACTGCTCGAAACTCGTGCAAACGATTCTCCGTACCTACGCCGAAACCAATTTCCGCTCCGCTTGGCCTATCTGTTCTGCGCGTTGCTAGATGCAGGAGCTTTCGGATGGAAAATTTCTAATGAACTTTTTTTTTGACCATTTTTTTTTTCGTTCGTACTTTTACCTTTTTTTGGTATAAGAATAGTCGAGAATAATTAACTGCACCGCGTGGCACCTGGCGATAGGAGACGTCGTCTTGCCGAGACTGCATGGCTTTTACGTACGGTTGAATAATCTAGTCCTTTTTATTGGTATACTAATTACGTACGAGCAGTGCGCCGTTGGGATAATTTAAAAAATTAAAGCTCGGGGTAGCAGCGACGGGGGCTGGCGGCAAGGAGCGTCGGGACATAATTTGTTCTTTCATTTCATTTCTTCGCTCGCTCAACCTCGCGCGAAGCTCTGGCCTCTGTTTATAAGTCTGGCAGCTACCAGGCGAAGATTAAAACGATCCAGGATAATGAGAACTGTGTGTTGGTATATGGGAAGGACCCTGCTCTCCTCTGTACCATTCCTCCTCTCCCCCCTCGCCCCGTTGCTCTCCTTTCCACTTTCTCTCTTGTACCTTTCTTTTTTAAAGTTTCATTCCTACCTTTGCTCTACGTGCTATCCATCTTCCATTCTACGCGTATACACCTCCCCCCTCTTACTCTTTCACCCTCTACGTACCTACCACTCCGTACTCTTAGGACAACTAATGGTATTACTTTCTGACAGTTGCGTCATTTTGGCAAACTTAAAAAAAAAAATGATTTCTTAAAATTTTATATTTCGAATTTTAAGTTTTCCACGGATTTTCATTGACGGTAATCGCGTATACGAATGTCAAGTGACGCGACGCGGTTAATTTAACGTCTGGTGATTGCGAGAAGCACGGATCTGGTGATCGATGGTTCGGCCAATAATGAAATTCGACGGTGACGTAATAAAATGCAAATGTCTAACGGAAAGGGAATAACCCTGGGGTACAGGATTGTGCCTGAGCATTAAGTCACATTGACGAGCAGATGGTATAGGATCTCTCCTACAGGACGTACACGATAAACGTTCGCGCCGTACACGAGCTGCGAAATTCGAATTTAAATAAATTTCCCCATGAAAGCGGAACCGGCTCGATCGCTCCCGTAGCTTTCTATGGGGATGATAAATCGCAGTTATTGGGATGCGACACAACGGACATCCAGCTACGATAATACAGACACCTATATAGATTTTACGTCGGATAAGGATATATCAGTACTTTTTTTTTGCACCTCCATTCCAGACTTTCTTAACGGCTGATCCACTTCCGTTCCGTCATTTTCACACCCCAACACTAGTTTCGGATAATCTTCGAGGCAGTACCACGAGGAATGGCAGGATACTGTACCTAGTCTAACGTTATACGACGTATCCAACCATCGGTCCTTATACGAATAGAAAACGTCAGTATGTATTCTAGGTACCGGAAGTGGCTTATACGCCAATGCGCAGCTTCACAGAGTCTCAAGCACGTCACGCGCAAAGTGCGACTGGCTACAAATCCACGGTGTACCGAACGACGCACGTGTCGCTGAAAGGAAAGATAATGGCGAACACGAAGGTGCACCTTTAACTTGTCCGCAATCTCGATTATTAATGACTGCCTGCCGTTACACTCGTAGGCGCATCCATTTCCATTACGTATTGCTCTGGCAATTCACGTCCACGGGCGGAAACTTAAATAGTCGTGATGGCCTCGTAATTAAACTGGCGATTAAACCAGGATTCTCGGCCAGACTTACCTAACGTGGATATTCGGTCTGGAGGTTTTCACGCCTAGCGGTGAAAACGGGTACTACTCGAGTCATGATGCTCAACGGCCAACCTCGAGTTTACTCGTGGACAGTGTCGTGGAGTTTTTGGTCTCGTGCTTAGTAAATTATTGTTATTCGGCCCAAGGTATTGATGTCGCGATAAAAAATTGTCAAAATCATTTAAATCTGCAATTTACGTATCCGTTGACGTTTCTTTCGCGGACCTGGGCATCAACGCTTGACACTTCCGGTTCGACGGGACGTCATCTGCTCTTCTCGTTAACTCGCGGAAACCGTTGCCATTGCACGACTCGGTACGTTTTACTTGTCGTTCTCGTCGAGCCTGCCTGTAACACCCTGTAGGTATTCTACGTGGACCATAAATAATTCATGGCGTACACATCGCGTCGCGTTAACATGAAATATGGATCGAAATCGCGAGGAGACTCCGACGAGGCTGAAAACGAAGCTGAGTCGAAGGGGAGACTCGTCTTTTTCATAATGCATTCTTTATTTACGTTGATTCTTTCACGTCATCGTTCCGCCTCGTCTTGCTTTATCCCTTTGCACGTTGAAATCAACGCCAGTGGCTGCCTTGATAGTAATTTTCATCGATGCGGACGTCCCTAGTATTTTTTTTTTTTTTTGGAGACACACAGCCAACTTCCGGTTGACCAGTACGATGAAAAGAAATGTCATGCTCTAAGCACGTGGTCTCAATTTATATTTGTATACGTATACTTAGAGATGATTTAAATTAGTGTAGGCTCCTCGAGATGATAAAAGAGATACTCGTTTCCTCGGCCACGATAATAAATCCAAGGTCGTCCGGAAGCTGATCAGGATCTTAATCCGTTGAGATTCCTCAGGAACTCCTGACGTCGTTCCATTCCGCTTATGGGACTTCGGACGCAGTGACGTATTCGAACGTAAATATCATTAACCATAAACCACTCGACTCTGAATACCAGTTCTCTTAATTGAAACGAAGTTCAGTAACAGGAAAGAGTCGGTCGTGTAGGAAAAAAAAAAAATAAAAAACTTCCATCTTGATTCAGTCGCCACGCTGCACGCTTAACCGCTGCTTGCTTTTATATTAATGGCGTCGCCGTTCGCCGCTAACGTCACGGTAGCACGTTGTGACGCGAATCAAAGACAAGATCTGCCGTGCCAACGCCGACGCCAAAGAAACCAGTTCAGGCCGCTTTTCATACACGAGAAAACCGCCGTGGCAAACTTATAATACAGCACGGCGATAAAAACTTTTCGCCAACTTTAAGCCGCGCATCGCAACGTACCGTAAAGCTTCTCTATCTCGGCCAGTCGAAGCTTCTTTTACCGCTAAAGCCCTCAACAGGATTAGATCGAGTGGTACCCGATGAAATTCGAAACGAAGTGAATCGAGTTCCTGACAGGAAGTCCCGGCAGACGTACAGCGCCATCTGCTATCAGCAACTCGAACCTGGGTCTGGTCTGGAAACGAGTAAAAGTTCGAAAAAGAAAAAAAAAAAACAAATCCAACCCAACCAATACGAAATTACATTAGTTGCAATATGCGCATTAGTTTTTATCTCTTTCGCGCGAGATTTCGTCCATTTCCGGTCTAGGATCCTTAATGCCAAATTTCCTGAATTAAACTGTACCGACGCTATACATTTATATATATATATATATATACTCATATATATACACACACGCTACTGTAGTTCACCGTATCAACGAACCTCACAGCCAGACTCGTTATCCTCTAAGAGGAAGAAGACGATGATTTTCCGAGAAATGATCTAACAAGTGGCTCATACCCTGAATTACTACAGCGTACGGCTATCGGTAGCATCCAGCATCCGCAAAAGTGACGGGTGGGGAGCAGAAGCTACTCTAACAGTGTTTCTCTCGGTGTTACAGAGCAATGGATAATTGGTTCTAATAGGCGTCTTGGGGACGAATGCCCGTTACGTTACATGTCCTCTCCTCCTCTCCTCTTTGACTTCTTTCTTCGCCTTCCCGTGGTCCCACGGGACCTCTGGGATTTCCCACTACTCAATGCATTCGCGTACACAACGTCCCCGCAATGGAATAGACGTTTAGTTACGTCCGCCTTTACTATTGGCAATCCCGACCATTCCAGTTGCCATTGAAAAAGCATCTCGGTCCAGTTGGCTAACGTCATTGCCAACGTGACAGATAGAACGGCTATTAATTACTATTTATGACGGCTACCACTTGGGTAAAGATCACTTGGCACTTTTAAACTGTAACGCCACATATATATGTATACATGTATATTACAGTATCGAATAACGTTACGGGTTACCGTATCTTGCTTCGTATTATAATTAATCGTCATGTACACGCTGTACCGCGTTATCACGTCACGTGGGAATATCTCGAGTTATCCCACCGGATCGTTGAGATTTATCAGATACGATTGTTGCACCATGCTGGTAAACTGAGTGCTTGGTATTCACGAGTGCACCTCCCAAAGAAATCTGTAATGTAAAAAATCATGGCGCTTTGGTCGCCCATAGTTACCTGGCCCCATACAATATCACCATCTTCTTGCACGTTATCGTTGCGCCGTACACTTAATGCTCCGAAGCGTATTTCTTTTTTCTTTTATAGTACCCTGCTGGAATATGTACCGTATACGGTTACATATGTATACCAGGCGCCTGCTATTCCTACTTTGCGTTTTACGGGCTTCGCGTTTTCTGCCCCTTTTTATTATTCATAACCCTTTTATGGGATACAATAGAGTTATAAAAGGAGTTATCATTTACGGTGTTAAAAGTGTTTCGTCTTTTCTCTGTCACACTCAACCCCTTGATAACAATACGAATGTAGACGAGGTTCGTATGACAAATTGAATTAATAATAACAATAACAATAATATATCGAAGCTGTTCGATATTATACTACGTACATACAGATCGATAATCATTGATCGAATCGACAATGCCTTGTTACTCTTTGATTTACCTGTTAATTATTAGAGTGCATTTTACAATTTTACACTCTGTATATGTATATACGTACATACGTGTTCCACAGTGTCTGTACTTGCACGTTAGGCGTAACATATAGGACGCGATAGACGTAACGCAAAAGAAGATGCCAGTCGCTCTAGTCAAGAGAAGATTAACGGTCTCGTTACGGAATAGACATTTGACGATCGATTCGTTATCCCAGCTTCTCGTAAGGGAGCTTGCAAAACATTCGCGGCACTTCGCACGCTATAAATTCGCGTCAGCCATCGTCGTACCCGAAGATCGGCGTAAGGTATAGGGATCGGTTGCCGGAGCGGCTATGCAAATCCGACGGCTGAGGCGAGGCTGCCTAAACTCGTGCTTGTTGCTCTTGTTACGAGAGCATGTCGGTAGATGCTTGTAGTACACATGATTATACGGATGTAAAGGTTAAGCTTGATTTTCATGAAAATAATTGTACGACAATTAGGTAATGTTTGATTTTTCGAAATATCTTGGGAACAATCGCCGGGCAGGGCTGCTGGAGACGGGGAGAAATTTTTTTTTTTTGAACGTATTTTCTATTCATCTCCGAGTTGTCGCTTCGTGGAAGGGCGTCCTTGTCGCCGGAGGTTAATTTAATTTCGTTGGTAAACGTAATAACGTTCCGCAGAGAATAGAAACGTTTTCCAAGGTGGAGAAAAGGCTTTCGTGCAGCCTCTGGGCATTTGGTATCTGCTGGACCACGGTGGACGGTTGTCATCTGGTCAAGGGAAGGCTTTACTCGTTCTTGGATGAATTTACTGCAGTGTATAAAATATATATATATATTTTTTTTTCTAGTCCACGGTCGAATTGATTATAGTGGTCCATTTGTGAGGGATGAGACTATTACTACATATGGGAGTTATGTTTTTCGTGGTTCTGATTAGGGAATATACTCGCTTTCGGTATTCCGGTATATCATTACCTGTGCGTATACATGAGATTCTGTAACGTCGGAGGAGATGAGGTCTGGAAAAGTAGATGATCGGGTATCGTCTTAGGTACCCGGAAGTAATGGATGCCAAGGTACCAATATAAATGGAGACTATGGGGAACGTATTTATCTCGATACCAGGACGCAGAGCGTGTAGAAAATAAAAATAACTCTGTTATTACGGCTCTATCCGTTACTTGATCATCATTAGAGATCATCGGGCATTCATAGTTTCTCACAGAGGCCGTCATCCGTCACGGCGCCACTATCGCTCACGTAGCAACAAGCCCGTTTCTCTTAATGCTCGAGCAAATCGTCGGGCTTTGTCGGGAGTGCCGCCGTTGGCATCGCCCATTTCTGTAATAACGTAGAAAGTTTTGTAAATAGTTATTATTCCGCGATTCACTTTCTCCTCTCGCTACAGACAGACTGTCCTGCGGTTATACGAATTTTTAGATGGACCTTGAACGAAATTGGGACGCGAGCGTAAAAAACAATAATGAAATGAATCGAATGCAAATTGTATGTAATTTATATTGACTCGAGTCATTGAAGTAGACTTGAGTCAATTCTATTGTTTGACTTTCGTGTTCTCTGCTCTTCTTATATTCTCGATTGGACTGTATTGAGAAAATAGTAAGTCGCCTTTAGAAATAGCTACACTTTATTGCTACTTTTTTGTCTGTATTTTCTTTGTAATTCATTCCAACGTCGACGCGACGACTACAGCGCCACGCTGCGAGCCATCGTCGAACTTCGAAATGAAAATCAGCTGATCTTAGTCGCGCTCGTAACAGCCATACTGTATGTTCTTAAGAAACGCGACTGTTTGACTCGTAAATTTCCACACGTAGCATTTAGATTCGAGGATGTTTCAGGTGAAAGGAACAATTTAGTTTTCCAATCGGTAACACGCTCAACTCGTGTCCCTCGTTAAGGATAATCCGTACGACTGGTGTTGTCGTCTACGGCTTTGAGATTCCCAATGAATTTTCAATTAACTTTAATATTTATTATCCTGCTTCAGTTCGCTCTATACGTATACACACTTTTCACTAATTGTCCGCCATTAATCATGCAGGAATTAATCTCTAGATACTCGCGTATAATCAGATAACGATTTAAGAAGTTACGTGAAAACGTTCGTTCTTTTCTTAAAAAAAGAAAAAGACCACGTACAACTGTTTCCACGAGTCACGTTTCAGCGGGCGATGAAAAAAAGTTGAAGGCTGACACGTAGAAATAATAATTATCCAACGGTCCCTGGCGATTTAATTAGTGGACATCGTGTCTTGCGAGCGTCTTACGATTTGTCTCCTGAGGTCCGGATGAACCTTGATGCACGAAGGAAAGAACAAAAAAATGAGACGAGGCCATACGAGTAGGGGATGAAAGGATGTCGCCATAATTCATAAATCATGAACGATAAGACAGTCTTGATCTCCGTGACTCGTGCGACGCCATGTCAGTCTGTAATTTCAGATGTCCTTCTCGATATATCGATATATTATTAATACTTTTCTCCCTTCATTCAATTTTCATCCTTCGTCACACTGTCGTATCCATCAAGCTTCCCTCGTACGCTCGTACACTCTTATACGCGTTCTGAGCATACGATCGTTCGCATCGTTATGAAAACACGCCTTGAGCCTCGCAACGAAAACAATTTACATTCAAAGTGATATTTATGAAGAGAACCAAGCCTTAATTATCGACGCGATCCAACGGCGTAAAATCAAAATATACAGAGAGCAATGAGTAATCATTAAGAAAGGCAAGAAGGAATACGGGATCCCCGCGTAAAAGTACAACACAAGAGACTCGAGAGTGTAAAGAAGAAAGGAAGAAAAATCTTCAACAAACCCGGAAGGTGGTAGCGCCTGAAAATTGTATTTATTTCTTAATAACACCGCGCCTGGTATTTCATTCGTGGCACAAGTGAGCGAACCAGTATTTAATCGAATTACGAGGCTGAAAATGATGTTGTTTAATTGGCCGTCGGTTACACGTAAGATCAAGAAAAACGAGCAACGTAATATCTCACACATATAGATAGAGAGAGAGAGAGAGAGAGAGAAGCATAGACATACTCATATCGCATAATATAATCACAGCCAAGAAAATAAATACTCGAGCATTTATAGGTTACGTACGAGATACCTGAATCTATAAGCCGTACGCGCAACAACAAAATTTACTATGTAATTGACCGTACAGTTAACCCGAGAAAATTCACTTGAATGTCACATAATCTTATTGCATGATATTTCCACACTCGTAATTTCCTGGCATTTTAATTGAAGGCTCTTTAGACATTTGAAAATGACTTTCTCGAAATTCAAACAGTATCCTGTTACATCTTACTGACTTATATCTATCGGGGCACTTGCTTCTGAAGTAACTGCAATGCATTCTGGTATTACTCGGTTATATTTCTTTTACCGTGCACGTACATAAGTGTCCGCCACTCTTGCACACTGACTACATCCTGTCGACATTCTTAACTACTCACTGATATGTGTCCAGGGAGTATATCTACGTGATGGAATTCAAGAACGCAGCACCCGTCAGATCACTTGAAACTACACGAAAATTACTGTGTTCACGTTGCTTGCTCGAATCGCAGTTATATATACGCCGGGAAGATTCGAGCAAAGTCGCGCGATACGAGATTTACGATTGACAACATAGAAGCACACGAGTCAGTGCAGCGTTTGATAAGGCAAATGTATAATTAACATGTGTAAGGCAAACGATTTCATACGATCTTATTAATTATCGCTTTGCTACTATTGACGTTGAATTAAACTTTTTTTATTCTGTTATCAATTATCAATTATCAATGAACTCCTATGCTTGTACAGACAACGCGTTATGCGGCTGCGTCGATAGATGGCGTTGAGACGCCAGCCGGACACTCTTGTTCGCGCAGCTAAAGATTAATAGAGCTCAACACATAGGGATGCCATCTATGCGGCTAATAATAAGATACGTGAAAAGAAAAAGCAAGACGAAAATCGATACCGTGAACGTAGATGCGCTTAATACTCTCTTGGCGAATAATCTCTGAATCGGTAACTCTAGATAAGTTATCGTTATCATTTTTTTGCCTGTGTACGCTGTATACGTGCCTGTGCGAATTCAATCGACACGGCGTCCAGGGACTTAACCGTATTTTGATTGATAATATAAAGGAGCCGATAATAATAGGCGTCTCCTTTTATCGTTCCTGCATGAAGCGCGGTTTAATTAAAACAATAAAGTTCTTATACGACGAGAGGCAAGAAAAACCCGGGGGCCGACTACTCGTGGCCCGTGATTGATGGATACGTCACTGGATGAATAATAGTCCTGCCGACTGCGATGGAAACAAGCCACGAGTCAGGAAACGTGCGTCTAATTGTATTTTTCCATTTTTCCTACCCCTCTCCTTGTCTCCCCTCCACCAGCTCCTCTTCCCCTTGTACGCCTTTCTCCAATGTCCCTCTCTTTCTTTTTCCTCCCCTCGCGACCTATTTAACCACTGCGAGCTTTCGGTCGAACAATCCTCTCGTTTAAAAGTCATGTTAGAATTTCACGAAATTATCGAAATATCGTTGTCACTTTTTCTAATTGTCGATTGGCCGTCGGTGTCGTCGAGTTGTCAGTGTCAGAGGTTAATCAGTCAGGATCGTTTCGTTTTGTATGTCAACCGAATGCAAGGTATTTCGCGTCTAGGTAAAAGAAGTTACTTAACTTTTGGAAATCTCGAAAAGTTATAATTTTCTGTGAACGAATGAGCGAAAGGATCTTGTATTGAATTTACGTAATTTACTTGTATTCAATGCGCGTGTAATTAATTAAGTCGTAGAATGAGCTTCTTTAGCGTGTCGCTCCTTCTACGAAACTCTACGCCGTTATTCCTCCCTCACTTTATTTCATATCCCAAAGCTTTCCGACTACCCCTTACCATTTGTTTCCACCAAGTTTTCGTTAAAGGGAAAACCCGCGCCTCGAGACTGGAGAAACTCGTTTCCATTCAGATCTTTCCTATACACGTCAGAGAGAGAGAGAGAGAGAGAGTCCCCTTCGTTTCGCTGAAAGCTCAAAAAGTTTAGTTCCCGTTTTATCTATGAAATTGATGATTTTATCGTGAAGGCATTGTTTGCTGATTTAAAAATATATATATATATATATATATATATATATATATATATATATATATATATATTTATCTATATATTTACCGCGAAAAAAAGAAAACCCGTCGA
>JARQTG010000187.1:0-43803 GCA_030142615.1 Syrista parreyssii | reverse complement strand
ATATATAGATATATATAGATATATATATATATATATATATATATATATATATATTTATATATATATTTACCGCGAAAAAAAGAAATGCCGTCGAGTACCGACGGATAAATCCTTCTTTTCGTATCAGCTTCGTTATAACGAATGTAACGTGAATAACGTATACGTAATATGTATTAATTTTGTCCATTTTTCAAAAATACCCTCGACGCGTACCCACCGCACTTATTGTATGCGTCGTGCACAAGGATTGTCGTCTGGGTAGACTTAAAAAAGACTTAAAAATATATATATACAATAAAATTGTATATTTCCACGAGAAGCAGCATGCCGAGAAACTCTTTAGAAAGTAACGTGCGCCGTGAGCCAACGACTGCAAAGCAATTCCGTCCCTCCATTCGATGCACAACAAATTGAAAACTGAGAACCTTTATGCTTATTTGATGTCTGGCGCGATCGCGCTACGGCAAAGTGTCGCCGCGACGCCCTGCGTCGACTTCCCTTTTCACTCCGGCCTATTTCTACCTTTGTACCATTCGTGCATAAGCAACCTACTGTACATACACACATGTACGCACACATACGCCTATGTCTGGAATTTACTGAACGAATCTTAAAAGAAGCGAAACACTTGTTTACGCTGTTTAGAATCGTCGATCGATTTTCAACCTCTTCACAAATCCTTTGAATTTACGATGTATTCGTAATTTGAAACGACCAAAAAAAATGGTGAAAATTTCCAAAAACTTATCGTATAGACTTTTCGTGTTATCTCCATGTCATTAATAACTTAATGATTTTCCCGTAAGGATCTGATAATTTAATCGAAATTGTACGTACGATTAATGTCACTCGACAGAAACACGTGTTACCGACAGATAACTACGCAGAATCGATAAGCATACCTGAAACTTATGTTCACGACGAAACACATGGAAAGCGATTTCAGTGCGTAACAAGATCGACGCGATCTATGAAAACTCTGATGACCAAATACCAACATGTTTCCACCTACTGCGCCTTATACTTGGCAGATGAAATCCCCCGCCTGAAACCCCACGCAGCCAGGATGCATTAAATGTTCAAACAGTAAATTCTCTCCTGTCCACACAGCGCGCGGCCACGTAATTACGTGGAGTCTGAAGTTACGCACACTTGAGGTTTCCACCGATTGGCTTCAGATATTACATACATTTGTCATGGTCTAGCACCCATAAGCTCAGATCTCTAAACTCTAATGCAATAAACATACATAGGTATACATAGACTCGTAAGTAAAATTGAGATGTTGAATTTAAAGAAAAATCCTCCGATTGCAATATCGATTGATAATTATTAGATTAATTCGAATTTTATCGTAAAAAGTATATCGGCGGGGCTACGAGTATAGCAATTGTAAGTGCAGAGGTGAAATGTCGATTAAATAACATTCTGACGATTACGCGAATACGTATGTATGTACGTACTTAGGTACGAATTTATACATATAGCTATAGCGCGCTACTCAAAGCTCGTATTAATTCACGTCCGCTCGTTCGGAGCTAAAGTCAAATTAAAGCGGAAATGAGCGTCGTAAATGGCATTAAGCGTTCTTGCGGCATGAAACACGTGGCGAGGGACGATGGGATTTATATCTGCGCCTACATCCAGCAAGAACTTTTCTTCTTGTTATACCTCGCGTCTCCCACTTGACGGTCCTCTTATTGCAAAAGCGTCACGCAGTTCGTCGGAATCTTTCCTACGTCCATTTTACTTCCTTACCGACAGGCCACTACTATGTCTGCCTACTATACACATTGAATCTATTATACTTACTATACCTGGTTATACCAACGATGCTGTCTATACCCACTATGCTTACTATGCACACTGTATGTACATGCTACCTCCATGTACTATACCTATTTACTTTCCTACCTACATACAACATACCTAATACCTATCAGCATCCACCGTGTTCGCAGACCGGAAGCTAAACGGATTATGACAGATAGTTTCCCGTCACGTTGTTTACCTAGATCTCGTTATTGGAGCAGCCCCATTTTTCTTGCCACATTAAAATACCTCGTCTCGTTCTATGAATAATTTTCACGGTATACCATGCCCAGCGTAACCTGCTCTTATTCGTTTACGAATCAACAATGTCACGTGCTCGTTTAACGAATTGATTTGAGTTAACGAAAATTTGTGGAAACTCGACAAAAATCATTTTTCATCCTCTCACGTGACTCTGCTGCATTAGCCACGCGACTTTGAAGCAACGCATACGTCAAGGGGGCGCGATACGTTATTACAGTAATTATAATTACCACGAGCCTCGTAACACACGGCCACGGTAAGTCGTAACGAAGATTTAGATTGCGGATAGGGATAGGACATTAAGTTGAGTAATAGTCGAGTAACGTACTAGTCATTACGAGTGCTTCGTTCCCTCTCACTCTTGCGCAGGGCGTGTACTATTTTCTTGTTTGTATCGACTGCCCCGTCTCTTACCATAATCTCCGTGTACAATTTTCTCTCTTCTTTTTATCGCTATCAATAATATCCCATACGTCGTGATACAGGAAGTCGTGGAAACCGGGAACAGCCCAGTCCAAAAGATTCACTTCGCACCGTACCTATCGTGGCCAAGCATAGTTGAGTCTTTGGATCGAATTAAAGATAAACATATAATAAATAATACACGTTGAAAATATCCCTTTAAATGTCGACGTCTACGACCAGTTAAACCGCAAAACGTAAACACTGCAACCCGACGTAAAAGGAAGGTGCAGCTTTTCACGGTGGTGGCAATGGCGTTTCGTGCCAAAGAAATTTCCGGCGAGTTTCAAAGTTTCCTTTGGCTGCACTGCAGAACGCTCGAGGGTTTCGCGGAACCAACACAAATCTGGCAGCACTTGCACGGAAACTTTGGACAATTTCCGAGAGTTTGGCGGGTTGATGAGCGTCGCGGAACACGAGAGGGTGAAAATTCGAGGTTTTAGGGTTGGGGCTGATGGTAGAACCAGGAGGAGCGGGGTGACGTTCCTTGATACTGGTAGCGACGCTTTCCCGGATTCTACCCAGTAGTAATGGCCCTGGCATACCTCCTGGAGTAAACTATGCGTGTAATATGCCGGATTATTTTAGCCAGCTTCTCTAACCGAGACCGGAAGTTCCCTTCTGCCCGATACGCAGACCTGACGTCATCTTTAAAACTTTAACCTCAAGTTTACGTTGATGCATTGCAAGTTGTCTCTGCCTGGTAAGGAATTTCGTTTATCGTCCAACCTGTCACAATTTTCTTTTTCACGAGATTTCATCCCACGTCACGGGTTGCGTTCATAAAGCACCTAATGTATATCGGTGGGATATTGATGGAGGCTGTATCTTTTTTTTTCACTCACCTACGCAGACTCCGTCGTTTATTTATCTCGTCTAAAATAACGAGATGTACATATACATCTATGTATACACACACACATACACACACGTTATTAAACCTCAGTTGGTATATATATATATATATATATATATATAGATATATGTTGCAACTTGGGTTTAATAATAATCCTAAAGCTGCATCCACAGTAAAGTCCCGAGATACGTAAGTGTCTTAAAACCTGGGATGAAATAACCCAAATGTTCTAAGCACTATGCAATAATCCTCCGAGCCCTAGGAAAGTGGTTAAATCCGCATGAATCTTTAGGAACTTCCTAAGCATCCACTCTCTCACTCTCTCACTCCTTCTCATTGTCTATCTCTGTAGTCACACCTCACTCCTTCACTTACTATCTCGATTCTTTCCTCTCGTATCATTTATTTGCCCACTCTGCTACTCCCGTTAGCTTTTATCGTCATAGTTCTTGACCGTTACGTAAACTTGCTATATAACTTGTCGATTGGACCCTCGAACGAAATGACTTTCTGAAAGAGCCAGCACTCGCAGTAGCTTCGGCGGTGAATTAATATCATCTCTATCGTCTAGAAAATGAAACATAGATCAGTCTCGTCCATAGCTTCCATTTCATCGTCTATACTGTCTACCCTTATTCCCTGAAGTGTCTCATCTTCCAACCCTTAACGCTTCCTCACAGGGGATGACAATTGTCAAAACAAGGACGAAATTTCTCGTTCGCGAGTTTCTCATGCTTGTCTATATATACTATGAGTGCTCCCGGTTCGCGTCACTCGGTCCACATCAGTACAAAAGGATGATAATGCTACTCGTATATTAAGGGTTGATCAGATGATGATGATTTCCATTATAATTGTCATTATAGTGAGAATTAATACAATTTCCCTTATTCTCGTAAGACAGCGTGGAACGTGCTAAGGTCTTTTTTTTTAATGAAACGTAGAACTGCGTCAGGATGCACTTTTAACGTTGCATCCGTTGCAGTTCATTTAAAATGCATGGGATTCGGTCTCATCTCTTGTAATCATGCATTGGATACGGCTGAAAGGGATGTTGAAATTTCTTTAATCGTTTCGGTCCTGTTTATAATTTTCCACGTATAATGTCGTCTTTTATCTGGGATTCAGTTCTGTTTAATTCGTTTAATGGCTTTGATTGTCACTGTTTTACGCGGAGCGTCCAGTGTCGGTTTGTTCGAAAATCAAGTAGTGTCTCACGTTGCGTTGGCTGACCGCAAAATAGAGGCGGGAATATTTGAATCGACCTCTGAAACGTTGGCATCGTCAACGTCGATTCAACTGAATAATCAGTAGGAACAGACGAGTAATCAAAATCCGACTGAAATCCCAATGCAAATACGAGATTAAAAGACACTCGGGTCTAATTCGCTGAGCGACTTCGTGTCCCACTAATTGCACCCCGTCCAACCCCATACCTAGTCCTATTTCAACCCCTCGAGGATTCTAACCATCCCCTTTCGTTTTAACTATCTTTTTCTTTTTTTTTTTTAACTACCCTCGGATTCTTCTTCTGATATACTTTGCTTGGCTGGGTCGGTAGGGTTGGTACCTACCCCTAAGACTTTCCTGAAGAAGGGAGTCAGCTCTACGTAACACGGATTTCTTACTTGCTTCGTTTTTTTTACGTTTTCGTCTATTTGTTCGTTTTATTACTTTCCCTACTTCGGTTTCCGTACTACCCATCCTTTATTCTCCCGTGACTTTAAACTCTGCATCTACTTCGCCTTGACTTTGCGCATTTATATTTTTCGCAAACTCAATCTCCCATCGAACAGTCGATGTGCCGATATTAGCAATTAAGATTGACTGTGGCAAGAAGAAATTATTGAAAATTTTTAATATCCCACGAATACCCAACAATCGAGAATCGTACACTGTTTCTTTTTTTTTTTTTTTTTTCTCTATACTTTTGACAGAACTTATTTTATTGTATTCAATATTCATCGTCAGGTCACTGTGCATAGTGACTGTAGTAGCAATCGTTCTTTGAATACATTTAATATACAATAACGACATACGACTGAACAAAAACGCTTTCAATCGAAACACGCATTTAATGGCTTCTATATGACGCAAATTCAAGCCGATAAAATGTTTATGTTGCATTTTCTACAGCCGCTATACGTTTAACGTACCTCCAGGCCAACTACGAATGACCAATTGATATACTGGTACAGTCATTATACAATTTTTGATTTACTACTCAAACGATCAAGCCATCGAAATAATTATCACGGAATAGCCTATCGAGACAAGCAATTGAAACTTGACTGTGCATCGATAAAATACATCTCAATTATTAATAACCCAATAAGTCGCGTTATCAGATAATAACATTATTTTTTTCCCTATCAAATTTGTCCCCGCTGTCAGAAAATAATAGCAAAATATATTTATCGTAACTGCACGATAAAACCTAATGAAATGACGATCAATCTTTTCGAACGTATCAAATGTATAAGAAAATCATAATAGTAGGTTTACACATTTTTCTTTATAATACTTTATCAATATCACAATTAATTCTCAAACGGTTCTAACATAAAGTGGGACGCTTCGTTAGCATTCGATAAATGTTATAACCGCATTTTTCCACGCTTTCCTGTGATCATTTTTCTTTTTCAAAATCGATTCACCGTGACTATAAATCTTATTGGTGCCTTCGTCGCCAAGTGTGTATGCATTCCTTGTCCGTATCGCGAGGCCAGGAGCGTACATTGGGCATTCTGAGGGCTCAGCTCAGGGCGTGGTAGAATTTAATATTCGATCGAATTGATATTCCTAACGTACCCAGTAGCATCCACGCTGAGTTCTCTCTCTCTCTATTTCTCTCTCATCTTCCAGAGCTACCTATTTCATCATCTTATTTCATCTTCCTACTCACTCGCACTCTCACCCCATCAGCCATTCATTGCCACGAACCGCGATTTCTAATTGCTTCTTCATTTCCACGCGATATGCAATTCAGATGAGTTTTCTCCTGGAATTTGTATATGTGTATTAAAGTCATAGGACGTTATTGCGAGATAAAAAAAAAAAAATCGTCACACGACAATCTGGCATTTTCGACGGGATGCTGCGCGGCTAAGATGATATACGGGAGAAGTGCGTAACGAGGCAACGAAGAAGGGACGCGTTGAGAATCTGTAAAGTGGAGAGAAGCCGTATTACGCAATCACGATAAAAGACAATATCGCGCTAATGAGGAAGAGCCGTGGGGCGATTTTTTTTTTTTCTTTTTTACTGCGGCTGCGTACATTGAAGATCACTTACTTGTTACGGTGGACCGTAAAGAGTTTCCGAAGTAATGAAGCGAAGCCACCGTATAAAAGTCAATGAGCCATCTGGTGGGAAAGATGGGAATAAGGACGCAGAGTATATCTGGAAGATAAAATGTGAACCGTGTGGATTATTAAAAAATTCTACGATCCTCAAAACAATTTTTCATAGACGCGATCAGCTTCGATGGATTCACGGGTTAGACTAGGCAGAGCAATCACTTTAATTAGCAATCATTTTGCCGTATTAGAAGTGACAGATTATTTTTATATTTATTACCAACGAAATTGCGTCATTGGATCATCATGATATTTCAAATTGATTAAGAGTTATGACCTATCAAAGTTGAATCTACAGGTCAGCCAATTCAGGAAAGGGTATTACCTACGATTTGATATTTAGTACGTCCGTCTCTCTCGCGCGCGCGTAAACCCGCATAAGTACGTCTCTCTCGCACTCGCTGCGGGTATAGAAAATTCGAAAAATTTCTACGATTCGGCTCTAATCTGATCCGTCGATCAAATTGACAGTTTGTGAAATCAACGACCCCGAATATTTACTTGCGTTTGCCAATCCAGCGTAGTTCCCGTTGTGCTTAATAATAATTTTACGTGTCTACCGCACACGAAGGGATGTCGATAAGATTAACCGCAGCTGCACTTCTCGTGCATCCAGACTTTGCAGTCCTTCTGCGTGCATACGGCCAGACGGCAATAACGCGCGACCGAACGAAATATTCGAAGTTTTCGAAGATCGTGATCAGGTGTGCTAAAAATTCGCCAGTCCAGACACGCCCGGTCCATTCTGGAACAGAAAGCGCCTAAGGATTCATCTCGGTGAAACCGATTAAAGTAATACCGACTTGTATACGCAGAGTTGCCGTGGAATATTCAATAATAGACACAACCCGTGTCTCTTCGCTTCATTCGTACCAAACCACGCGCAGCCACTTCATCACGTACGTAAGCCAATATGCAATATAAGGAAGGATCGAATTTCATATGAAAACAAAAAAAGCAAGTGAAAAATATCGAAAAAATTTTTCCATCTCTCCTACGTCGTTGACAAAGATAAAAAAATTTTTCAACCCCCCATCACTCCTATCAACCCTCTCGAATAATTCCATTAAATCACATCGAGCGAGCGTCCCCCTGAAATCTATATAAGATCCTTCAATTAACCAGAAACACCCATCAACAAACAGTATATACCTATACAGAGACTCATCCCCCCAAGATACAGCATCCCAAAGGACCAACCAGTAAAAATCTTCGAGCAATCGATCTCCGTAATAGCACCGGAAATACTTGAGTAGATACAAAATAATGCTATGGGATACCATAGGCAGTCACTGTGCCTAGGATGAGTAAAGGGAATCGATACGTTACGCAATCGTATATGGAATGGTGAATATGACGTATGTTCGTGTACACATATGTCTACATATATGCACGAACGACGTATAGGCACTAAAGAGAATGATTCTCTTGTCCTATCTTCGTCTTCTACCTCTGTTTCCGTATGTACGAACTGTATTTGTATCCAGGTACCATCATGCGTGTAACACACGTGACGCACGCGTCACGTATGACACGTAGGAAATATCACGTATGCCGTAGGTGTGTATATATATATATAGCGTCCGTGTAATATTTCCGTTTGAGTATATACAGACGTGTGGGCACTTGGGGCTCACACGAGGTGAGGGTCAGCGCACATGCGCTCACCTTTATTGGGCAATATATTTCTTCGTATCACGTCGTGCCGGGGCCGAAGTCAAGCTGGTTCGACCCCCGATTACCCTTACGATAACTTATCGTACAATCAGCGAGATGTGACGTGACGCACGCCTGCCTGTCCTCTGTATCCATCCTCCTTAACTACGTATACCTATATCCTACTTGCCCTGTCACATATGTGGGAAAGAAACGCCACGACCTCCTTGCACCGGCACGCTCTGCCCTTTACGTTTATTTAATTAATAGACAATCGAACGATTGTTAAACATCTGTCAGTTTCTGTACACGTGTCACAGAGACGCCCGTCAGATCGTTAATGTGTCTAATAGCCACTAGACACGTGAAACTAATATTTTTGACGTCTGGATAAAAGAATTTTGTTTTTTTTTTTTTTCTTTGATACTATTTGATTTAGTAATTGGATATTTTATGTGAGGTTAAAGGAAATTGATGATTTCTGTGCTAATTTGACGTTGCCAATTTTTTCTCTTATCGGATTGGTGGTCGGTGGGGGACGTGGGTAGTCAAAATTTAACTCACGACCTGAAACCTGACGTGGACTCCATCATCGGTAACGTCTTGAACCTAATAACTTTGGCTTATCTCAAGTTGCGAAATAAGAGTACGTCATTTGAAGTTTAACGAGGGGTAAGTCCTTATCGGTTGGATCCACACAGGACACGTGGTACATACGACGGGGTGTCGCAGTGTTTAAAACGTCAAAACGTAATAAGTAGTAGTTAGGTACGATTACAGGTTGATACGTTATACACCGAATTATATGGAAATACGTAAAAATTTAGGAGTCTAAGAAATTTAACACTCTTATTTTTAACTATATAAAAATCATTCCCTTGCACTTCTGTCACTCTGACACTCGCTGAAAAATCGTATTCGATATATTTTCCACGTGATATTCTTCCATTGACGTATAAACCAATATTCCCACGACCTCGAATCATAGCGACCAGTAAACCACCTCCAACAACGTATCAGCAACATCCACACGCAATTCTCACATCCCCCGCGTATAAAACAAAACGACGAATCCTGAATATTTCAATACGACAAATTACCGTGTAGTCGAAAGATAATATAGCGTAATACCAGGCTTGCGAAGAAGATCGATATTCATACACAAATACAACCCTTATATATAATTCAAAATACACTGAAATTAATCATTCCATTTAATTCACCATACGTGTAATCGTGTAATCGTCTAATCTAATGAGAAAATTTGTAGAATCGATCCCTAAAAATTTACCGATAAAATAATAATTATGAATATACACGACCAAATGGCCCTAACTCTAATTACTAATGTCAACCGTAAAGGGTAAGAAAAATTTGTAAAAAAAAAGACCAAGCTAGACAAAGCTATTAAGATTTCATATCGGTCCAGAACAATCCCGTTGGAGGCGACGAGTGAGCCGGGGGTATATTCAGTGCCCTAGAATTTACATGAACCATAATTCATTTCATTGCCGATAAATAACGCTAATGACAGTTGAATGGCTGGGAAGGAGAGAACAGCGGCCAACAGGGGCAGCCGCGTACAATTCCTGGCTCGTGTCTTCAGCAGAATACCGAACATTCACCGTTTGGCGTATCCTTCATCGAACGTAGAAGATCAATGCAGATGGATCGTTAAATATATATAGCTATAACACTCCATAATAACAGCCACCCGGTACCCCGAAAATGTGTAAGAATAAATGAGCAACGTCAAACAAAAACGCTTATACAGGAAACAACATAAGCACAGTAGCTAATCGTTTCTATTTATCCTTAACGTTTTCATGCTAGGTTCACGCCTCGTGCCCGACGAGCCGATCGTCGTCGGTATCGCCGATTGTAAACTCCCTCCTTCTGTACACGTGCTTATATATACCAATCGGTTCCTACGACTGGTAGTATCGCTGTATAGATACAGTTACAGTGGCAATAACAGTAGCTGAACCGATCAGAGCAATGATTCCGTATTGTTCTACAGCAGCAATAAATGTCAGTCGCTCGCATTCATGTGGGTTCGCCAAAGGCACGCTTTCCCATGTCTAAGCTCCACTTTGTGGTCCATGATTCGTCGTGCAGGTATAAGAACGAGATTTTACTATGATCGACTGTAGCCACGTGGTACATAGAAACAAATATTTTGACACCTTGACTCTGATCAGAATCGATTTAAAATCGACCAATGACAATCGTAGAACAATTTTCGATTTCCGGTACAGCCAGGAAGTTTGGATGCAGGAAATTTCGCGAAAGACAATGGTCTGTCAAGGTATAAGTAAAAAATGTAGTAGACTGGCGCGAAAGATAAATAAATAATAATTTTAATTATATGATAACGGGAGTAACGTTAAACAACGTCATTGTATCTGTATCAGTTATCGTTAGTAAGAATGCATGTTACATGGGTGCATATAATAAATGCATAAGAGTAGAAATGATAATACGACTACCGTACAGATAACAGGGTTAATATTTTCCAAGACCTCTAACGCACGGCATTCGTCTTGTCGGCGACATCGATTAATTGCAGACTCCCCATGAGGCGAATCGTGCCCATTGCGTTATACATGCCATATGTACACATGCGTGTTCTCAATTTCATATTCATATCCGACAAGATAGGAATTCGGTACCGTCTCTTTCACCCTGGAGGTACAGTACACGTGCATACAGGATCAATATGACTCTACGTCACCATATGTCACATATGACTGTAACTTTGAAATCGCAGTACTACCAACGCGCGTCATACTTAAATTGAGTCAATTGTCATAAGGCTAAGATTCTGGATGGCTGGATCGTCCCTATCGAGCCAAGGAGATGCAACGTGATAGGAAAACATGACGCGGAAGTCGAACTGCAGGACGGACAAGTAGGACAACCGTGCTACTTGCTGGTATCCCACTTGCAAAGTCTCTCTTACATGATCGTATATCGTGTGACACGGCAGCGAGTTGCATAATTGCTCGTTACAGGAACGATCCCTTTTTCCAGGCTCGTGTGCAACTTCAGAGCGTTCCTTTTCGCCATTGCCGAAGGTGTCGTGAGTCTTTTAAGTTTCGAGTTACAGGTGCGACCGACTCACGTACTGGTATGTATATAGGCTGTTAGCATGTACACCCATGTTACGAGCTGTGCACCTGAAATAACGTGGGAGACTATAGCACATAGGCACTATAATGGGAGACACAGGGACGCTGAGCATCGCGACGCTTTAACGACCTGTATAACAGTTCCTTTGTGCTGAATAAATATACCTATGTAGATTCGCCTATGGTATGGAGTTTAAAGGTCACTTTTCTAGACTGCCATCCATCCTTATATGGATGGACCAAGAAGTAGATGTGGCGCACATACAGATATATTTGTATGTATATTTGACGAATATACAGAAAATTATGATTAATTAAAAAATTATCGATTTTTACCATACCCAGGTTAAAGATTGATCGCTCGCTGTTAACAAAATCTGGATTTGATATCGGTTCGGTGTAGATCAGCAAGAATATCTTGTAGCGATAGTCATCGATTCTAGCTCGCGATAACCCCGGCGTGACCTGCCAGATTAATTAACCGCGGGTCTCTTGGGTATCTGGAGTCTTGCAAGAAGCTTGCTTTCCGAGTTCCTCCGATCCCCAGGAGAGAAACAGGGTATGTATAAGACAGAAGGGACAAGGGAGGCTGGCAGTACGATGGTAATGGGGTGGGTTGGATACGGGGGTGAGGGGATGGGACTGGGGGTCTTATAAGATAGATCGTACGACTCCGTTCACGGCCTTATTACATCGTAAATTTCCGCTTAGTGATGGATAACATTAAGCCATCGGCAACGACAAATTACTTAACTCCGCTGATATCAGGTGCACCGGTACTGCTTATCCCGGATGTTGTTTTTTTATCGTGAAAATTCAATCGATACCTGAATATACAGGTCAATCGATTTGTGGAACTTTAACCACCCTGTGGAGTCGTATAATAATTGTTGATATTATTCGTGTATGGAATCGATATAATCAATTTATTTGGATACCTTGTCATTTCGTGTAGCTGTGACGTCATTTCCTTTTTTCTTATACGTCAACGCACAACAAGTCATTTTCATTAGAGCGAATGATGCGCAATCGTGGGGAGTGATGATTGGCTAAGTACACGAAAGCATTAGCGGCTCTCGTGGCGCACGTGGAAGATTCGGAAGATTCATTTAATTTAACACAACCTCCTATGGTGAGGTTGCGTGTTTTAATTTGAACCAACGTATGACAGGATTTTCCTTTTATTTTTAATGTCCACCTCGTGTTTCCGGAACGAGTCGCGTTTCCCGGTGCTTGCGGGTTACAGCGGGAGAAGCTCCCGTGAGACTCCTGAAACGTCATCTACGTGGATAACATTTCCACGGCCTTTGAACATTTTTCTGTCTCCACGTACTTACGTTATACGTGTAGCATGATGTATGCGTAATATTTGCAAGTATCTCAGACTGCGGTGCTTTTTTTTTTTACTTCCTATATACATTTTCCTACCTTGTTTTCCCGATCGAGTTGAAGCTTAGGAACTTTTAGTTGGCAATATGTCCGTTTAAGTTTCGCGTAACGGCCGGCGAGTTGCGCCCGAAGCTTTTTACTGTCGGATATAAGAAACAATCGAGTGACTGCAGGGAAATGGAAATGCACGGCAGGCAATGCATAAAATCGATGAGTTCGTATATTAAAAAAATTCCTCGTTATAGCTTCAGGCTCGTATGGGAAATCCTCTACCGTACGATCCAATGAGGAACTTGGATTGATGCATCTCCTCTTTGTTTGGCTGCGTTCAATAAATACCTGAAGCCGTTTCGCGCGATCTATACTGCATGTACATGCTTATGTGAAGTAGCACACATACGTCTATCCATACAGCATATAATATTCTACATATACTATACATATATATGACGTATGCATATTACTATATATTCAGCATTCCAATAGGCAGTCTCGACGTTATTGGTCATCGATATTCGAATCACACATTTACATAAGTATACATACGTATATGCACGCATGTATGTATATATCACTGAATTAGTCGAGAAATGTAGTCCAGTGGATTTCTCATAAATTCTTCTGAAAATATTTTGCTTCTGTTTAAAATTGCTCTCATCATATTGCTCCCTGGAAGAAAACCATGCTTTGCTTTTTCCGTTACGTTTTATTTTCACTCCCTTGTTACCTAACATTCGTACCTGCAGTCCATTAGCATTAAATTCACCGGGGTCGAGTTTCTGGTGGACAATGATGCAAATATTTTAGGGTGAAATCACCGCCGGGAGCTGGTGCTGTCATCTAACTCATTTAACTATCGTGATTTCTGAATAGGAACCCATTTATTTTCAGTCCTGATGTCATTGCGCTTATGGGAGAATTTGAAGCCCGTTGCCGGACTTGCCCGACAGTGGCGACACACAGAGAGAGAAAAAAAACGTATCTACTCGCTACTGTTTCTCCGTTATTACTCGCCACAGATTCCCCGATGCAATTCTCTTGGAGAGGTAGGAAATGTCCACTCTCTCGTGTCCACCACTTGCACGATAAAAGCAAAATCCGATAGCAACATAGTTGACGGCACTCGGTGTCCCGTTGACGACTGCAGCGCCACACTCGACGATTTCCTGTAACATTGCAACTACCTGACTCAACGTAGAAAATATACGTCGCGCGAATCAACGAACATGAAAATTACCAGTGGCTCGTGGGGAGTAAAACGTGTTTCTGGACAAGTACGTTTATTTCGTGCGTCACACGTCAGCCAGATGCGGTCGACGAATGATGCTTTTTTTTGACGGAATTTACACGTGCGATAGTGGCGCGAGGAACACACAAAATTCGAGGTTAAAATTGCTGCGTACCATGGTCACGTTAGCGACGGTGAGAATCGCCCGTTGAGGATGCATCTGACAGGTAATTGATGCACATTTTATAATAGATTATGGTCTGGAAATAACGGGCGAATAGCGTCTGCCAGGTACTTGGACAAAATCCCGATGCAATGCAATTCCTATATATACAAGCACGCGCGCGCGGCAGAGCACAAGATGCAACTTAAATCATATTTACAATAAAACTTTGTCGCGCGGCCATAATACCGACGTACAGGTCAAATGAAAATTACCGACGTCGCTGTTGAATGGGTTTAAAAATTGTATGAAAAGTCAAAGCAAAGCGTAGGAAAATTCATACGCTGTTTTCCCACGTGTTGTACATGCTAGCGTATACGTACAAGTAAATTGCGCCTATACTGCGTTTATTGATTACGAGAGCGCGAGGGATGCATTTCAAGCCGCGAATGCAATTTTGCGCGTTCACTTAGCTCGTCGGGCGCGTTGGAAAGTGTCCATTCGGCCCACCAAGCACGATACAATAACTGCAATGCACTCTATCATATCTCCACGAAAGGTAGATAATAATCTCCCGTCATACTTCTACACAATGCAAATTTAATTAAATGGAACATCCTGACGGTGAAAGCCCCCACTCCCTTTTGTAACACAATACTAGGTTTTACTTAGCACTGATACTGTGTACTGGCTATGTGTGTGTGTGTATATATTCATCTGTTCGTTCCATGAATTATAGTCTCGTTATACAAATATTAGAATATCGCAGAAAAGTCATGAAATAATGATTATTTGATTGATCGCAATAATTCAGTATTAGAAATTGCAGTAATAACAGAATAATTTAATATTCGTTACAGGGCAAAATAATTAGACGATTATTAGGCAATAAGTTTTAAACTCGTTTAGGATTATATTCAAATATGTATGTGTATTGGACTTCGTGGTCTTTATTTTTTTTTCATATCATCTATGAAGTTGCATTATTAAAGGAATAATATGGCATTCCATGATTTATATATGGGTATCATCTCTAGGAAGTTGTCCGCAGCTCTTTTATTCATGCTGCATGAAAATCTGTAAGGAGCATGAAGTTTTCTTTTTCCATTGAGGATTCGACGAGTACTAAATTATTCAATACAACGCGTGACCCTGCGTGAAATATTAATTCACGTCGAATTCATCCTCATGCCGATAACCGAAGATTAAAATTGATAGGTTAAGAATATTTTATCAAACGCGGCAACGCTTCGTAAGCCTTGTGCACCCCTGTACACGCGTAATACGTTACTTGGCAACAATTCGCACTTGAGGAACAGAAGTGGCAATATGCGAAATTGAAAATTAAAAAAAAAAACAAGTTTTCCCTTTATGGCAACTACTAGTTTCTCTGAACTGCCCTTATTTTCACGTTAATCGTATACCCTGGAGAAATGCATTACCGTGAGTCCGCGAAACTGCAGTTTCTCTCGCAATGTAAACACGCGCGACACACGGGGTAGCATCTTTGGGAATTTCAGATAAATCAGGAAATCGATAAACCAACATGGCTAATGATAAGAGGCTGTTCATATGCACTCGGTAATCCTTGTGACGATCCTCTACGGGTCTTTTCATTCGAAACCAAGCCTAAAATATATAATCAAAAATATTATTCTATTTCAAAGTCTTCTAACCAACCCCCTTAGCAAGGCTGGATTTACTTGGTAAATTATAGTACCGAGAATAATGCATCGTTAAATGCCTGCGAGATGGTATCTTATATACATTAATGGAATTGCTCCTTACAGTCTGAAAATGCATTTTATACGTTGAATTTACATAAGACATACCAGGCGCCCTTAACCTTACGTTTCTGCTAAGTATTAATACTACTATAATTTGTACTCTTCGTTCAAGTACAGTGGGAAACATTTTTCACCGGCATTAAGTACACTCGATATACCGTAGAGCGGCCAGAAATGTGTACTTGTTTAAAATTTAAACGTTCCGCCGTGCAATACTCGGTAAAACTCATTTACTGCATTCCGCCATAAGATACGAAGTTCGCGCGAATTACTGTTGCAAAATTGATTTCCGCGAATGTACACACTTCCGTGTATATCAATAGCAGGTAGATAGATTCACGGAGTGGCCAACCGTACGAGTAAAAAAAAAGGTAAAAAAAAGAGAGAAATGAAAGAAAATTGACTAAAAAATAATTTAAAAATTTACATAAGTAAATACAGCAGATACAGCACGGACCATTTATATCGAATGATAACACAAACGAAAGCGTCGCGACGCTCTTTCGCACGAATTCACAATGTCCCGACTGAATTCCTCACGGGATATTCAGGAATAAGAATTGACTTTGCGCAATTCTTACCGTGTATATTCAACTTCGTTCAGCTGTAAAATACACAGCGTAAGACATCCTACAACGAAACCAATTGGAAGTCCAAGTCCAAGCTTACCGTTATACAGGACGGCGTTCAGCGATCAGGAAACAAGTCGAACCTCCAGTACATTTTCTACGTGTCAGCGACTAGGCGTAAGAGAGAAAGAAGAGACGAAGCAGGGAAATAAAAGCAGGGAAATAAAAGAAAAAAGTCCTTAGACGTTTCGCAGTCAATTGGTTAAACGAGGTGCCAGTAGTTAAGGAATGACATGATCAGACTTATTAGATAGAAAGTCCACGTGTCCGTAACTGTCATTTAACGTACAGGGTGATTGCGAGAAATATTACTTTTTGAATATTGACAATTTTCGCTTTTCAAATTCTCATTTAACCGGAAGCGTCCCGAACAAGGTAGAGGATGTCAGCGTCGTTGGTTGACGTCGGTCCAGTGTCAAACAGTGTCCGGCGACAAATTGAGCCCCGAGCGTCGCGACGCTGACGTTCATCTGGTGTTTACGGAGGCTGTTAATTACCTGGATCCAACCAGCGGACACGACTTGGCGTGGAGTAGCTTAACTGCTGTTATGTCCGCTATACCCTTACTGGTGCACCCTTTACCTACCCTTACCTACCCTCGGTTTGGGATTGCATGCAAATCACATGGACAGTGCCGTGGCAGCACAAACTCAGCACAATTCCTGGTCCAGACGTGCACCTTGTATTGCTGAGGATTTCTCACCAAGGATGCTGTAAATCACTCTTACGCCACTGTCTAAGAGAATTTAGTTCCTGGGCAATTGAATGCAGTTCTACATGCACTTTATATAGTTTGTATAGGCACGTCTACCTGTATGCAAATTTAAGCACATACTTCCAGTAGATAAGACTGGTTAGGTCTGATGTCACTGAATGCAATTTAGTGTCGCGTATAATTTATTATGAAAATTAATTAACGAATTACAAATACATCAGGAGTCAGCGTTGGGTTAATGTGGATTAAAATGGACCAGATTTCACGTGAGATAAATCTCGAGTTTATCCTATGATCCCTTACAATTAAATCTCGTTGATCGATACGGATAAGTGGATATGGATTTTTATATGAATTAAATTGAACAAAATATATATGCACGATTAAAGGATCAAGTTTGAGTTGATGACGTGCATCGTATAGGACGATGAGATGATTTCAGCAATGCATCCTCTCACAGGAGCAAGGTAGCGATCCGATGAGATGCTGCGTCAGAAACATGGAGAGAGGTAGACTTGTAATGAAACAGGTGGCGATCCTGTTCACCTTGAGAGCACCATGAAAAATTGCACCTGTCCCATAACCCCGCGGTCCACAGTCCCATGTTCCTTAAATTTTCGTTTAGTCCTGTTCCTGAGCTATTTGAAGCTCAGAACCTTGCTTGGAATAATAATCAGAGAGATTATCATTCGTTCAATCGATAAAATACTTTGACCAATCCCCCTAGAGTTAATTTTTACAGATTGCCTATCTTGCTATCGCATTGAGCCAGGGCTGGAATGTGGGCGCAATGCGTGTATCGGTAATGCGATCCCATAAGGATCCAAGAGTTTCTTCACCGACGCCATTATCGGATTGAAAAGCTGTTCTCAATAGCCTTTGCAAGATATTCGGAATTAAATGGAATCCTTTGGGAGTCTATTTTAAATAAAAATCCAAATCGTACGTCGTGGCTAGTTTGACTGTGGTATTAAATTTTCGTTTGAAGTATTAACGCGCATGCGCAATACATGACATGACCGTTACATTATAGGGTGAACGAAGGATCATCGAAAAACAATGAACGCTTCTTTCTCTCAAGCGTCGACCTACCGAAGTTCTTATATCCAAGAGAGCCATTTGGCCAGGCTAAGAGGATTTCACGTGCACGCTACTGGATTAGACGGCTTTTGCAGTGGCAAATCTTCGCATTACGGAAATCCGAGATGCCATAACTTCATCAGGCCGTTACCGTGTATGGAGTAAAGTGACTGGTCGACCAGTGGGTGGACGACGTGGCCAGCTGTAAAAATGTAGATGCAAAATTATTTTCCTATTCAAGTCTATGTATACCTCAGATCTTATTTCTATGCCAGATACGACAAGGATGCACCTATAACGTGGAACGGTCTGTGGTCCTTTATAAAATCCTATGAAGAGACAGGCTCCTTGAAATCCTGTCCATTAACTGAATGCCAGGAACCACATAGTCTGAGACCAAAAAATACATGTGGACTTTGAGAGCTGCTCGTAGAAGAGTTTTCTGTCCATTACGAGAAAATGACTGGAAGTAAGGAAAAGCATTCGCAAACTTACCGAAGTAGGAGAAAACCCCGACTGGTTAAATCCTTTCAGGACACGAACCAAGTAGTCGCTTACCTTTGAGGATCTTGGTACTCGACGTCTGATGAAAAGTCAGGATGCTGGGTAAATTCATCATCTGTTCATAAGGATCAAAGAAAATGAGTAAAGTCATACTAAATTACCTTCGGAGGCGTAAGAATGAAAAATATTCTTTGAATAAGGTTGAGTAAACAAATTATATATTTTTTTTTTTTGTTTAATTTAATCTTTTCAGTATCGAGACATCGTCGTTTCCGTTATCCTCACTGGCTGTTATACGCCTGAAACATTTCTACATACTGATATGCCGCGTCGGGAATGTCGACTAATCTGAAATTCGCCATTGATTTACGTCGCTCGCTATTGTTCGTGCAAGAATAATATTGGTCCGCGTGCGGCTACGTAAGGAAGTCCATTTCCCGTGATCTAACAATGCGATGGCGTGAGCTGGCGATATAATAAACTGTATAATATTATCGTAAACCACCATGTTCCTGGGGTATATAACACCGGTAACCCTACCACGTAGAATCTAATAACCATACTGTATACATATATACCAGAAACACTCATCAAATAATATAATATACAGAGCATATATATCCGAAGGTACAATAGACTATCTATTAAATTACCAATCAATAATTTGTATCGCGATACTAGAATATCTCTTTGATCTATATACAAAGACTCTATAAGGATATAATATACATTTATACTATATTCCAGGGCGACTTCCTCATTCCTATTATTGCAACACGCTTGACGTATCCAATCAGCAATGATATTTAATCACAATGTCAATAAAGCTGCGAAGTACATTCGCGATAGGCGAAATGAGCATTTCTCATATATATCTATGTACGTACATAGAATATATTCAATAAGAACAAAGGTACCTACGTCACAATAGCAACGGAGACTTGAAAATCCTTGAGCTGATAACCGGTATTCATCTACGTGGAATGAGGAACGAGGTATGCACGTTTACTATAGAGAAATACGTGCAAGTAACAATTGTCCTAGGATACAGATCAAAGGAAAGTACTAGGCAAATCTTTTGCATCGTATCGAATCGACATTATCAAGCGTTAGGTGCGCGACTCGCTCATGTGGAAACAAACGCTCTGCCCATTGTGCGTGATATTTTTTTTTTATTATGAAATAATGCATTATCCTATGGGATTCATCGTTTTTCTTTGTTCTTTTTAATTTCCATGTGAAACACGCGGACAAAGAGCCAATAAGCTGTACCTTGATGCTAGATGTAGTATTCGCCTGGAGCTCGTGACGATAAGTAGCACATAACCTAGTAGAATAAGAGAGACCGTGTTTAATACCATAGTACGTGTACTATAGTATATCGTGAAATATGTAAGCTATGTATCTATTATAACTGCAGTGTATAGTGTCGATGGTATGTGATACGTATTGGGGTGGGGATTGGGGGAAAAAGTTGAGGTTGGATGGATGAGGTTTAGATGGGAAAAGCAGAGGGGGAGGTATCACGAACGAAGGAGGGAGCGAGGGGCGAAGAGTCAAGAGTGAAATGCTGTAACGGGTAATGTAGGTGGAAAAATACGAAGACCAAGCAATTACAGCTCGTTACGAAGGAAGATCGCGCAGAGGATCACCACGTGTGTGGCGGAAGCCTCAGGCCAATGAAGTCTCGTGTCTTCTATGTCTTCCGTTTTCTATGGCATATATATATATATAGCATATATATACGCGTATGGTTGCACGTAGCATATGTATACCTTTTGCATTGTCTGTATCGAGGTTTCTCTTTTATTCGAAGATTGAATCTTGAATTTATTTTCAATTAAGAGAGACCCTGCGAAATTTGTGTATTTACCACGTGTAAGTTGCTAATCGAATTTTCATTGGAGAAAATGTCCATTTCACGAATCACTTGTCTATAATCGCGCTCGACTAATGAGGCGCTAAACAAATGCAGGTAGGTAAAGCCGTGCAATTAGGGGACGAAATTGAGATTGCAGGTAAGGGTTGAAGTAAAAAAAGATTGTCTGAAATGAAGGTGGAATTAAAATAAAGTCGAAATTGAAGAATGATGGGAAAAAATGTCCTATTGATTCGTATGATTTTATACAGAGTTCCCGTACCCGTGAACCTTGGTATGTACCTTTGAGGGTTCGACCTCGGACTTTAACTATAGACAGGAGGGAAGTGTAGGTTCTGGGGAAGCTTAAGTTCTAATTATACAGGAGTAAACCCGTGAACCTCCCTTGCATTCCTAACTCTATAATAATAGGCGAAACTTGATACACATTGTCCGCAGGGAGTATTTACTAATAAATTTAGAGAGACGCAAAACTTTTGGGGGGTTGCGATGCTCACGGAACATCAGTACCATAACCCACCCTCTCTGCCCCGTTATTGTCTTGGCTGATCCTTACCGCTCAAAGTAATTATCCTTAGGCACACACACCCTATCTCCGGGGTTATAATACCGCCCCAGTATTTCTAACGAGACCTCCTTAAACTATGCGCAGGATTTACAACCCTCCCACCAATCAAGAGATTGGTTGTAATCATCGCTTGGCGAATTACAATTAACTACCCTTCGAGGTTATACCACGTCCATAAGGGTAGTTTAGCTAAGAACCACATCCGTCCAGTCGTACCCTATTGCATTATTCAAGAATAATCGCGGGATATCTAAACGTAAAAAGAATTTTGAAAAAAAAAAAAACTACCCCATCAAAAATTTTTAAGAACCCGTCATTTTTTCTTGAGCCAGGTCTGACTTTGATCCAACACGGAGTTTCATCTATCCGCTCTCGTGGAAACTTGGCTACCGTCATTCTTTATGAGAAAAATGTACGACAACCCCTCGTGGAAAATTTTTTTTATTTCCCTTTTCATCCCCTCTTAGCTCGCGCACGGGCTGTAGACGCGTAAGGACGAATTTTCCACGTAAGCATTCCATTGATCAAACTCGTAGCCAGAGAACTTCCGGAAAATCCAACGTTTTCATGGATCCTTAACCGATTTTCATCCCTCGTCGGGGCGTCGTATCCATTAAAAAAAAATTCTACTCTCCTATCTGCCACCCCGGGCTCACTTTTTCTTTTCATTTGTTTGTTTTTTCTTTCGGAAGTATCAACCCCCACCCTCATCCCTCGCCCTTACTCACTCGACTACTCAATTCTAACAGATCCAAGCTTCGCAAGTGAAAAAAATCTTAATACTCCCACACGAAATCGAATTCGACTGGCGCGACTGAAATCAATTCTAAGGGATGATGGGACGCCAATACAATTCTCCTACCGAACAACGATCCATTTCTGCCTCAGGCTTAGATTTACATATAACAAGGCAGCGCAATGATTACCCTTGGAATACATTAACCTCTATGCGAAAGGAGTATACGTATACATATACATATACATACATATACATACATATATATATATACACACTCATATATTCTCTTTCCACTAGATCCACACAGTAGTTGCCATGCAAATTCGAATGTTGCCACTCAAATATAGCAATGAGTACTGTGAATCCGTACGATTAAAAATCAACAGCTTATTAAGCTTTCTTCTTGCACGTTAGACACAGCGTCTTTAAATTAGCCGGACATATTTAAAATCTGACATTTTTTTTTTTTTTTTCTAACATATAATTGCGTCTTGCCCCAGAGTGAGTTGTACGTTATTATCCTCCTGGTAGCCTCAGTTCCTTTTGTACGAGTCGGTAACGGTATTTATGAGCTTGCATCATCAATCATCATTGACTGACTAGTTATCATCCGTTACCACACGATAGCAAATGTACGTCTTACCGACTTGAGTCTGTAAGGCAATTAGCCAAGGTGTGACTTTCGACCGACTCGAGATGATCACTCCGAAAGTTCTACTCGTACACAGCAATCGAAAAGTTTACGAAACGTAATTAGCGCCATTATAAAATCTTAATGCATATTTCAATGATTCTTGTAAGTTTTCATATCTATCATTGTCACACGTCGCATATGAGAATCATCGTTTAATTTAGTCCTTTACGAAAACAAGGTTTTTCTCTTTATCGCGAAAATCCTTCTTTTACCTATTTTCACTCTTTTTCCTTCAACCATCGCCCGTCCCTCTATCTTATTCCCGTAAGTTTTCTTTTATCATTATATTTATTTTCTCCCTTTTTTTTCTTGTACTGCATAAATCCACTTGAGAATCAGCGATACGAACTCGGTTCTTGACTACGACTAGTGTTTCCATATCGACCGTGTACTTTTTTGAATTCCACTTGGTCTTTTTTTCCATCCTATTTATACCTCTTTTCCTTCTACTAAATAACGCGTCTCTACGGATATCCTCCTCGAGTGCACTGTAGTAATGTCGGTTGTAAAATCGTGCACTTCCAAGACCGGCATCGTCCTGACCATTACCTCCTTCCTAGGAGAATGGATCGTTACCGGTTTTCCAGATGGCATCGCTGTAGGTATAAGATACGTAGACGCGGAGTCTCGCAGTAGAGAAAAGTATAGGAGACAGAACGGCGGGCATGTAGGAAACGACGCAGCGGAGTGAACGACGTGTATCTAAATTTATATGTGAGATTAATTGAAGTTACTTTCGCCCTCCGTTCGTGTCCTAAACGTACGAAAGGATATAGGGGCGAGGGAGTGTGATTGGGGTAGTGAAAGAAAAAATAAGAAATTTATTACACTGACTCGGAAGGGTAAAAACATTGGTCTCGCGTAAGGGGGACGATATGCGGTTAAGAGTCTGCGGAAAATCACGAACGTTTATTTAAAGGATGAAAGGAAAAAGTGAAAGAAAGATGGAAACTGTCACGATGGAAAAATTTCGAGGGTCCTAATACTGGCTTGTGTGGCCATGAAAATCGAGAGCAATAAAATATCAATTCCTTCGCAGTCCCTTCTCTTAGTCCTTTTATTCTCTCTCTCTCTCTCTCTCTCTCTCTCTCTCTCTCTCTCTCTCTCTCTCTCTCTCTGCGCATGCGCGAACGTAGGCGTTGACAAGGGGCGAAGGTAATTTCGTGATTGTGACAGATATAAAATAAGATTCATCCATAAACGTAAATTGACTTCCTAACGCGTCGCTGAGGAATTTTCTTTTTCGCTTGTCCTTCTTTAGCTCTTACTTTCTTCGTTTACTCGCGCCGTACCACCATTTTGGCAAACCCCAAATCGTCGTATATTATGCCGCTTTCTTTTATACATTAACTTCGCAGTCCCATCAATCTCTCATTCGTCTTTCTCATTCCTATTGATTCTCATTGAGAGCGAACGGTATAGAGATAGATAGACAGATAATGGTAGCATTTAGCATAGTGAGAGAGAGAGAGAGAGAGAGAGAGAGAGAGAGAGAGAGAGAGAGAGAGAGAGAGAAGCGAGGATACTATTAATCTCTCGTAGCTGTACGATTTCTATAGGGAAAACTGAGATTTTTCAACTGCAACGTCGAACCCTTTAAGAAGATTAAGTGCGAGTCCTGATAAAAATGTGTATGCGTGTTAACATTACGTCAAACCCATGGATGATGGTAAAATGTCTTATGGTAAAAAGTAACACAGTTACCTATATAATGTATATACGTATGTATATATATATATATGTGGAAAGGGATATAGATATAAATACGGAAGGGCAGAGACTTCCGGGAAAATTGAGATCGAGCCAATTTCTGGCTTGGCGAAGGAAGAATAATGGTGGTTGCAACCTCGACTGGTTCCCGACTCTCTTGTTCCTCCAACCCCTCTGACGATCCAGGGAATAGCTTTCTTCTACCGTGACTAACTTTTCAAAGTGCAACGGCCAAAGTTTCTCTTAGCTAACTTCGACGCCTAGAACGCTTTTACGTGTAACGTTGTTTCGGGCAATTATTACGAGGATCTTTGTTCAATTAATTTATGTGTAATCATATGCAGTCAATTTACAGTGTATACGAAACTATTTTGCTTTACGATGAAAATCATACGGATTGACAGTTTCGAATATTCTAACTGTGGTTACCATAGGAGTCGAGATCAGGACTTCAAAGTCCCAGTTGATCCTTTAGATCTGTCGCAATTACAATTGGAATTCCGTGAAATTTCCAGTTGCAGTTTGATTCCCTCATAAACCATAAGCCGGTACTGTAAATCGTTGAATCACGCTTGTCCCGTACTGGACCGTGACGTTGCATACAACATTACGGTACACACTGGGAATGGAAATAAATTACTTTTCGAATTGTAGGGTAAATATCAATCAGTACGCGAGCCAGCATTTCGGCAATTTACAATCGCCTCGTACAAACTCATTCGTTATTACACGCCGTCGCTTAACGTTACCAGAAAATCCACTTTAATCCGCGCATATCGAGTCGCCTCGTGGAACAAATGATTATGGAAATCTCCATGATTGTAACGATCTAACGATTTACAGTTACGGCCAATAACTCGGAGATGTGTGGGAACACATAGAATTGCGATTTTATACTAATTGGAATTTGATGTGCAATAAAGAGAAAATGGTTATTCCGTGATTGAATAGTCTGGTTTTGGTGAGAGGGAGTGATAGTCAGTTAAATTTTATTCAGTATTCGGATCTTTTGAATATACAGCAAAAGTTATACATTTTGCACAACACTCACAAAACTGGCTGTATTCTGATTTTGTGATTCGTCTGCATGCGTAAGGCTCGCCGAGAGCCTTTTCATGGTTGGCAACTCGACGTGTATGTACATACATCCCGTTAAAATGTTTCTCGAGTTATAAAACTGGCTGCGCACGTAACTTATCGACCCTTGTGAACTCTGAGAGCGTGTTTTAACCCTTCGTGCGTGTTTTCATAGCCTCGGATTTCTAGAGCGATTCCGTGCACGTAACGAGAATGATTTTCACGGGGAGTTTAGAAATAAAAGTTTCTTACAAACTTCTCGTTGGAGTGTTGGGTAACTGCTATATGGTAATGTAAAGGAAGCCCCTGTGTATGCAAGCCATACTTGACAGTCGATAAAAAAATACTATCGGTAATACAGAACCTTTAGCTTTAGGTGGTAAAACAGTTAGAAGCAGTTACCCTGAGAGTGGTATTTGTAAAGTGACTAGTAATTATAAATTTTTTATTGTTAACTCTAATTCTTGAACGTTATAGTTTTTAGTGCTCTAAAACAAATATTTATTTATTGTATAGTTATCATTCATCGAAATTTTCATTTTCATCGACATCGCTTCATTAGTTTCAAATTCATCCGCTAGAGCACATTCTGTTTCTCCGTTAGAAGAAGTACGACTGTACGTGGTAGATAGTCCCCTCTGGTGTCGGTCAACGAAGTAGAAATGACCGAATGAGGAGAAACGTTAGATCAGCTGTGCTCTAAAGTAGCTCCGACCGCGTTAAGCGTCGCATTCGTGAATTTTCTTGGTGTTGTACACGCGCTCGCCATAGTTTTCATAAAAACGAACCGCCTAATCGTCTCAAGTGAAGAAGAAGATCGTGCGATAATTGTAGAATCGTCATTCTCGTGGAAAACGACTTATTTTGACGGCAAGCGAGGCATGACGGGAACAGGTGACAATAGAACCTCGCCATGTTAGATTTCACGAGATTGCGGATTGAGTGCTAGTACGAGAGGATATATTTCGTTTAGTGCAAGCTTTCCCGGTGTTGATCTACTCGAAAATCATCCAAGCTGGATAGGTTACCCGAGTATCTCCGCGATACCGTGGACTGGTTTATGGGGTAAGTTTCAGAATATATATATATCTTGTAGATTGTCCTGTAGCAATAACCGAATAGAGGTTAACCTTAGTTGAAAAGCAGAAATCCCTGAGAACCTTGAGTCGCCATAAATTGTGAATGGTAGAATCTAGAATATATTTGAATGTCTTCTTTAGTTCTGCCTTAAATTGTTCCTTTTTATTTTTCAAATAAATCGATGATAACCCAGGAGCGTCATTGACGTCCAATGGCCACGTCAAGTTGGCCCTAGAAACAGAAGCGTCTTCTGAAAGGTAGAGAAAAATGCATTATCATCGTCTACGGTGCTGCTTCATTTCCTCGGCATCGTCCTCTTCTTCTTCTTCTTCCTTTTCTTCTTACTTATTTTCAACTTCGTTAAACCGTCACGCTCATGACGCTCACACAAAGTTTCCCCAAGATGCCTCAAAATCATTCATCGTATCTGATCTTAAGTTTCTTTCGCGAATACGTTCCCAAAGATTGCGATAACTCTGAGTACGAGGAAATTAAAAATGCACCTTCATACTTTAACACTGTTTGTCGTTGGGGAAATGCATGGCATGCTTGAAATTTCAACGATATCGCGG
Organism: Syrista parreyssii; assembly: GCA_030142615.1. Lineage (NCBI taxonomy): Eukaryota > Metazoa > Arthropoda > Insecta > Hymenoptera > Cephidae > Syrista > Syrista parreyssii. The sequence continues at coordinate 16,449 of JARQTG010000187.1, read as the reverse complement.
CAAACTAATTTTAGAGAACGTTGCCACGCGGCTCGGTAAATTTGTGAAACACTGGAAGCTTTCAATTACTGACGAAATGCAGGACGTTTAACAATTTCATACAATCCAAATAATTATAAGATTACCCGCTCGTTATTAAATAAATGAATTCCCTACATACACAATAGACGAATGTCATACTCTTGTACTAAATTGGGAAATATTAATGGCGCGCTTTAAGAACTTATTTAAACCGGTTATAGGGCACGCGTGGGCGCACTCAACAATTTAGGTCTTTTAAACGCGTTACTAGGCAGGATTTGCGTAATAAAGTAGCGTCGCCAACCATTCGCCATTGGCGCTCGTATCCACCAGGGAGAAAATCCAGTTTCAATCTTAGGAACGTTCCGTATAAGCCTTTTCTGTATGGAATTGAAAGAAGGAAAAAAAATTTATCCCAAAACCAATCTTCTGTCTCCAGTTTCCTAGGTTTCATTATGACGTTCGTCGCGACGTTCCTTATAAACCACGTCGCATAAGCACATATACATATATCTCTCCGTCGAGTCCTTTTTAGAGTTTTTTTTCCGTCTCTCTGTCCATTACGTAACGTTGTACTAGACGTTCTACGTCGTGGCGCGTCGATCGATAAGATGTCCAATCAATATCAGAATTAAGTGTCATCCACGCCTAGTGACAAAGCGTTACACTCACGAAGCAGGCGTTATAATACGTGAAAATAGCGAACGGCAATTAAAAGCAATTGTGAACCTCGTGCTTTTTCCCCTTATTTTTCTTACTCTTATTCTTTTCCTTCCACCTTCATCGCCTTGGCTTTGCCTCTTTTTTCCCCCTTTTCTTCTTTCTCGCTTCTTTGCTCTCTCTCTCTTTCTCCCCTCACAATCCCCCCTCCCTCTCACCCTCCATTCCGTCTCCCCACAACGATCTGGAACACTCTCCAGAAACTTCGCGAACAACAGACGTCTCTCTGCGTCAGGCCGATGAAGACACGCGCTTTAAAAACATTGCCTGATTTATTTCTATACGTGTCTTCGAGACAAGGACAATTGTATTTCTGTCGCTGTATCGCCCACCATAAAAATCCTCGATCGTTCCTTTGATACACCTACGAAGAGAAAATGAAAAACATCAAGGATAATTAATCAATCGTACGTTTCACGTGCCATCGTTATTGACGTTTGATAAATGTATTGACCAATATTTTATTTTTATATCAAACGCGATAACGAGCTTCCCCTCTTGATACTCTTTCTGTCAATTTACAATATTTTCCAACGACACTAAATTCAATTAAATGTCTCGGTTCCTCGAAAGCTCGACTCTCCTCGAGGACAACAAAAATACCACCGAGTGTTCTGCGCGTAGTTTTATTTGTCCTCGAAGAAAAATATGGACCCTCGGCATTTTCCTGCCCTAGAAGGACAAAACGATTAAGCCTATGAAAGTTTTACGACGCCCGTACGATAAAGACTGGATAACGTTGGGATTCGTGAAAATCTTAGTTTACCATTTTCCATTCATTCCGACAAGACCTTTTGCACTGTCTCCTAAATGTATACTTTCTATACCCCAAAGCATCATTAGATAATTTCTGATAACGATAACTAATACTTATCGTACTTACTATATACATATATCGCTATTTTCACGTATTACGTTTACATATATATACATATATACACACAGTCAAAACGACGTAGCACGAGGTCAGGAGAAATTAGCATAACAAATTGAAAAGCAGTTATCGCTCTCGTGCGTCATCGAAAGTAAGAAAAGTTTGTCTAGTTCTTGGTCAACTCTACGGTACCTATAGTTACATATCAGGGTACAAGAGCCTCAGGTGAATATACACGTATATATACATTTAGCTATACTCTAGTCAGCAACAAATGGACGTTCAGGCAAGCAGGCCAGTTTGCCGTACACAATACTACTTCTCGTCCGACATCATCCAACTGTACCGATGATGACTCAGTCGGGCTTGGCGATGTGATTGGTTTCATGATGAATCACGTTCGTTGCCAACGGAAAACAAAGTTAGAACAGGGTTGAACGGGGCCGTCGGACGTTTTTACAGTTGTACTTTAGTTTTATATTTTTCAGCACTTTTTCTTTACGTATACCCAAATCCACGCCAATCTATAGATATGTACCTATGTATAAAATATCCTTGCTATACGCTTTGTGATATTCTCGCGAGAATAGAAATGGCTACGTTTTCACGTTAACATAGGAAGATATTGCCTCAGGAGGCAGACTTCTCCTCCACTACGTTGTGAAAGTTCAAGGGCAATACGGCGCTTAACGTTCAGCAACGTTGTTGTCATTGCACGGCCGTCTCAAAATACGCTTACCACTCTTGTTATTCAGGTAGAATAGGAAACGAGGGAAGATAATATTATTTATGCTTGTTTACGTGCTTTATGTATTTTTCGTGTCTGATTCCGTCTTCGTAACAGAACACAGAGTATCCATTGACGCTGTGCCTCCCGTGACTCTAGTCTTGTATATTATTTCCCGCATACACAAGGGGCTTTGAATTTTTTTTCTGAATATTATCGCTACTTTGTATATCATCCGTGGCTTCAGGTCACTCGTGTGCAACAACTTACGACTATGACTATCCGCGACGTGTTTCTTTCTTGCAAACAGACTTTATCCTTATCTGGAAATTGCATCGTTGCTCTGCACTGACTTGCGCAATTTTGTATACGGCTGATTGGCCTTTTTTTTTTTTGATTATTCAGGAAAGGAGAAACAGACGGGAACAATAACCCTGCGCGAAGAAAGCGTGACACTCGTAGGAAAGACTTTTGGCTTCTTTGACAGACTCGCGAGGAACTTTGGATTATTCCAAATTTCTTTTTACTCCTTCAAATAATTTCTATGTCTTTTGACATTATGTCCTATACACTTTATTAAGTAGGACGCCCCTGTCTCTGGATCACTACGACTGCGTCCTATACTTGACAGTGGCATTTCTACAAGACCCCGTTATTTTTATATTCACGACGTAATGTCACGGTCCTCGTGAAGATGTCACGTACGTTCGTAAATAGAAAGAAAAAGTCACGTGACACACGATAAAACGTAAAATAAATCGACGACGTCCATCGTGAACCCAGAATGGTCCGTTAATTATGTAAAAATAAAAATTATCGACCCAACACTCATAAATATACTGAATGGCATAAATTATTTTCAAGCTACGATTCCCGTTAAACGAAATCATCGACACACACCAAACACTCGTATTATATACATTACTTTCAACACGTCCTATCGACGTCCGCTCTCGGTTTCCTTGAAAGCGACCATGTGCAATTTCTAAACGCCTTGAAGTTGCACCGTATAAACAGTAACTATATGTCCTACGTATATCCACGTAGCCAGATCTACTTTATCCAAGAGATGCTCTCATACTAGGTTATGTTACGCCAGTACAGCCTTACCGGTCAGCCCGCTGTTACCGGTTGACCCTGAAGTGGTCCGGTCTGTCGGTACAACGCGTGGAAGTAGGAAGAAAAGAACTTGTTCGGATTCGCGAGAGAGGCTACCCCAGTAATTGCATTACAAGGTGCGTGTCTTGGTGAAGCCCCTCTCGTGGTACCGTAAACGCTTGTAGAACGGGAAGCAAAAGCACGCCGGTCAGTTCCTCACGTACGTTCGTTCGCCAAGTCGTTCGACCGGAATATTCCGTCCTGTCGTATTATCCTATCTTCATATACAGACCTATCTCCTTCGGTCTCGTCATTCCTCTGTAGCAGTCACCGCCATCTTGCTTCCCTTACCCACCATTGCCCTTTACGCTATCTCCTGCTGTATTTTTGCATCCCCTTTATCCTTTCTCTTACTCGCGGCATCTCTTCAATATGTTCGGTATTGGCAGTAGAAAAGTTCTCAAATACTCAACCATCGATACTACTATCTCTCTCGATGTCGAGGATACCGTCACGTGCTTCTGCAGGTCAGTACGCGTGTCCGTATATGTAACGTACTATACGCTGCTTTGTTATCATTAATTATCATTGCTGAGTAGACCGACGTTCCTCTTTTTGTTTATATCGAGTTGCCAGCAGGAGACTGTATTGTGTTATTTTGTCGTGGGAACGTATGGTTGTTTTCTAACCTCAATTTATAATTTTTTTTTCTTCATACTAATTCGAGTCTTTCTGTATGGTTACTGTGACTACGGGTAGGTAGGCGACGACGTCTCGAATTTCGGAAGTCGGTGTGTTATCGGGAGTTTGAAACCGCGCACCGTTGCCAACGTCCGCTACGGTTTCCTATGCTTGAACTCGGCTGAGATATGTTATTATGTATAGGTTAGGCACGACCTCGATTTCAGAGAAAAGTTTACAGACATCGGCCTCCACCACTTCCTTCGGGCTTCCCTGGTCATGATTAAGGTTATGTAAATGTTTGGCTCGAGGGAGATATCGACGTTGTTAAAAAATCAACAGACCCTGTCACGGGCTGCACTCTTCCCCTACACCCCCTTTTTTTTTCTTCGTTTTAGATGAAATCATCACGGAATTTATATAGGGCTGGGAGATTGAAGTGTGCTAATATAGGTTAGGTACTTTATTTTGTGAAACTGTCTTTTACTCTGACACATGTTTTTTTTTTAATTGTTTTAAGGAAATACGTGGAACAGTGTAGAGAGGTAATGGGTCTCGTTTATATTGATTTAGAAATTCTTCCAGTCTTTGCCCTCTGACCTTTGTACCTCGTTTCACCCTTCGACAAAGCACATAGAAGACTTCAGCTCAAGAATTAAATTTGCTCGGGGATTCCTTTTAATTCTCAATAGGTCCACGTCGTCTGTAGCACGTATTTCCGGTTTTTTTCTTCTCATTTTTCCCCTCAATTTTCCACGGTCTCAGACTCGCGCCCGAGAGCTCTTAATTTTGAAATATGGTTGAACACCAGGTTCGTACTCTACTTGATCAAATACTGGATACCAAATCTAGCCGACTTTCTTAATCGTAGATGAATTTTCATCTTTTACTTCAATATTATCTTGCTCTCACACAGATGACTTTTATACCACTGAATCTCATGGTCTCCATAGTTCACCATCCTTGGTTAGATCTTGTTCTCCGTGAAATCATAAGTTTACCGTCAGTCAATCAGGATCGTTCGATCGATCCACGTTCCGATACATTTGATCGGATCGATCCATTTCGTTGAGATGATTGGCGTGTAGTAAAGACAGTCAATACACAAAGGTCACAGACCCCAAAAGTCACACCACAAAAATTCCATTTATCAAAGACCAACTTACACTATGAATGTCTCGTCGATTCTCTGAAACGAACAACAATTACATGAGAAAGGAGACCTGGTGTCTGTCCCCAAATCTAATATATATATATATACACACATGTAACAAAAACTCTGTTTGTTTGTCCATCGTGAGAAAAATACCATGGAAATTCAAGCATTTAATGAGGTTACGGAGAAAACGACGTATCGGATTATTTCGCGAACAGGAGAGTAGTAGGTAACGGATTTATCGGTCCCTCGAGAGTCCACTCGTCCCTATCCTATACAAAATGACCGGGTATTGTATGAGGAAAACGGAATAGGTAATAACATCGTCTGGGTTCCCGATGATGGAGCCGGTGTAAACAAACACAAACATCGTCGTGGCACCGTGGCACCAAGCGACTTAGAGACGCGTCCCACAGGCGCCGGTCACATCGATCCGCTCTTGTTTGTAATCCTCGGGAGCACCAAGTTGCTGGCGCCAATCTCTAACTCGGTTCACTTTCCATCCATTCATTCTCCCCATTTACAAGTCAATTACGGGGATAAAATTTTCTCGTGTTGCTGACTCTCTCTCTCTCTCTTTCACTATCTCCTCGTACTTTTCTCCCTTGTACAGACTTCATTCTCTGTTCATCGAGTCTCATTATCATTCCGAAAAATACCCCCTGTTAGGGCTTGTTACCCCCTTAGGCTGCCTACACACGTATACTGTATATTACTATAGGCCACGTACACCATTTTCGAACTGTCCAGAAATGCATATACTGTTGTGTACAATTCTAGGGAAATAGACTGGGATTACGCAGATCAGGTTGCCTCTGGGTCAGCCGCATAGATCAAAATTTATCCTGGGATTAGGAACCGTTCGAATACGAATTATTCGTATTCTCTATAACCCTGTGTGCTTTCTTAACGGCCTTTGCTTCGGGGTGAATTTATTTTTTAGCAGCTTTTATACGCGCACACTTATTTCTCCTTTGCTTCATGTAGATTTTCAATTATCACATCGCGCCAGTATACCTGTAGCGTCTTATATGCTCTTTTGGCATATACAGGAAACGCGTACGATCCGTTTCCTATAACAGGCTACATACGTAACCCTGTCTGAGGTTTGACATAACTCTTGAGGCGAGGAACTTTTCTAGTTGTTAATTAACCTTGAGCGACCAGTGTTAAATGCCACAACGAGAACGATCCCGATTGGAGCGAACGAACTAACGTAAGGACGCCTGTTACGTCCAAAGTGACTTCCAGAGGTCAGACAGCTGTTTCCATCTTCTCTTGATGATTCAGTTTGTATAGTTCACACATACGGGGGACACTTTTAGCCACGTCATCTGACTCCATCGACGTCCATGGAATCCAGAAATTCCTATAGTCAATACCACAGAATACCAATTTGACAAGCGTCAACGAAAAGCCCCAAAAAATTGATCTTGAATTTTCTTGAGGGTTAATTTGAAAAGAAAATTCGTATGGGGGTAACAGTCATTTCGCGTTGTATCCACGTTAGAGAGCTTTGGGGTGAAACTATGGCGTGTTAATTATGGGTGATCGAATGGCAAACATGCACTATGGGGATCGAACCTTTACCAGGGGGACGTCTTACTTCGCACGGACCTTCCGCAAAGGAGTCGACGCATCCTCGACCCTCGTTCTCGTGTACGTTTCCTACGTGCAATACTGATATTACAACGGCGTCAGAAGGGAACCGGAGAAGAGCCAGCAGCCCCACCGTCGGGCCGACGTATCGTATCGATTGTCGCAGAGTACCCAGCGCGACCAGCTAGTCAGCTGACTCCAGTCTCCGTCACAGCTGATCCACCAGCGTCGTAGCGGGACGTGGTAACGTTTGCGTCGCGGCGCAACGAGCGTCGCATTGCCGCCGACGCCGTCAGCGTCGCCGTAGCTACTTGCCGCGGTGCCCTACCCTAAAGGCAAACCTCGAGGAGAGACCGCGAATACCGTGAGAGCTCGCAGTCGCGTTCCGGACGCCTTGCTAGCGAGCGTACCATTATCGCGGCGCCCGACGTCGAGGCGTCGTCGTAACTTACCTTTTTTTATACAAGCGTTATACACGTTGAACGTTTCACTCAGGGTCTACCTATCTGCTGCATAATCCAATCGGCCGTTAATCAGTCGCCAAGGAACGTCGCGCTCTCGCGCTTGTAGAAAGTGCGCGAAACGGCGAAAGTGTCCGCTTCTTGTGGAGAGGGTTTGTTGTATACTCGGTTGCCGGTACTTGGGTCTCTTTGATAATGCCTATGATGGTTGTGTCTGTTGGATCTTTGCATGCTTGAGGTACTGAGGTGATGGTGAGAAGAACTTGCGAGAAAGTCACCGTGGTACTTTTAGATGATGCTGAGCAAATTGAATTCTTTAGTTGCGGTTACATGGGGACCAGTCTTGATGTTTACTGGGTTTAGGGTCATTCCTGACACGTGGACTTCACGTTGGGGCTTTACCGTGGGATTTTCACGTAAATTAATTTTTTTATTTATAATCAACGCTGATTCGTGATTTTAGGGTCGTTGATCTTAATTTTGAGATGAAACTTGAAAATAATTTTTTTCTAGATTTGATCAATATTTTAATATCACACGGCTAATGTCGTGTAGGATACACGTGGGGTTGATGCGTCAGACTTTTTTGAACGGCACATTACCAAGCACTGTTTATTCTCTTAATATCTTTATTAATATTCAATTTCACAAAGTGTTATGGTAACTGTATTGATAATGGTAACCGACGCAAGTTAATTTTGTCTGTATTATTATACCCCGTTTTATCGTGTAAGCTCCGTGTGGTTAATAAACCATTATACCGGATGTTTCGAATGTCGCGTATTAATTACACGATAAAAAGCAGGAAGTTCAAGCAACCTAGAGATTCACAGGGAGTCAGTTTAGAATCGGGGATGGATTTAATAATTGCGACGGGGAAAAGTAAAATTTTTCGAAGAGTTTAAGTCGCCGATATCGTATAAAAAGAGAAAATCGTAACTTTCCTTTCAGACCGAGAACGCCTTAACATCCTTACTACATTCACATCGCATACGATTATCCCAACCCGGCACTCTCGATCTCGACTCAAGGTTAACCTAAGAGCCAACAGCGTTTTGAACTCTTCTTTAGCTGAACCGCACAGCAGTGAAACCACTTCGGTTTCTATGTAGAGGATGAAGTGAAATTGAAAAGTTGGAACGGCCGCCAAGGAGGCACTTGGAAGAATTTTTTTTTTTTTCTTAAAGAAACGACAGAGAATCATCCGAATCATCGTTGAGCAACCTGAACCAGGATCATCGGATAAGATTGACTTCCGTGATTCACGTCGGGAGCGGTCCGCGGGGTCCCTTCCGATTAAAGTCAAAGAGTTCAATGATAAAGAAACAAGATTTGGTGCATACCTAGCGTGCGCGAGAAGATCGCCGGCATCGGCGTGGAGTCCACGGTGCGAGCAAGACGTTCCTCGTCAACGTCGTCGGCGATGCTGCGCTCACCTGCACGGGGGGCAGTGGCCCTCCTGGACAACTCCTCGGCATCTTCTGCACCGCCCACACCAGTTCACAATTCCTCGTCCGCAGCTACCGGAAGTACCTCGGTATCCTCGCGTCTATCGCTCCTTGACACCTGCCACAGGAAGATACGCCTCTTCGGCGAGCTAGTTGCGTGAGTTCCCCAATAAATCCATCATCAGTAGACACAGCTTCTCGAAGACGACCTCTAGGCTCTCTGCTATCCTATTATAATCCACGATCCATAACGTGGAGAGTCCTGTCACGAGTTCCTGAGGTACTTGGGTTGGAGCACGTTTGAAAAGACGTGTAATCATCGGCTTGCATTATCTAGAAGTAGAAATCCTTTTTCTCGCGAGCTCCTCGACATCCTCAGGTCTTAATTAAGGGTGCGCGAAGAAAACGGGTGGGTAGCAGGGAGCGGCGGTCCAAGTGGCATCACCTGGGACAAAGGGTGCTTGACGAATTTTAAAAGCACCCCGGAGACGCTGCGGCTGCTCATTGGATTTAAGAATCGGACCAGTCTCCGGAGTCCTGAGCTCTCCTTTAGGTCCCATGCTATTGTCTTTGCTAGCGCTGATCTTGCCGCCACTCTTTTTATTGTCAGTGATACCGCAAATACCAACGCGGCAGACCCTGATCCCATTCTTCAACCTCGTACTTGGGAATACTGCGGTCTACCCTTCATAGGATCGTTTGTCCCACCACGTGATCTTGCGAATAGTCTATGGCGGTCCTTTCCAAATCATTCAGGACATTGTGCTACACGAACCTAAGAGACATGCCAACGCCCTGGTAAGATACTCATTACACGTAGCTACGTAGCTCGTGCACGAAAAAGTTTCCACGGGTTGTACCATCTGGGAATGGCGGTTGGGAGTATGAAGATCCAGGTACCTACATTCCTACCTACCTACCTACCTACCTAGTTAACAGATATATAATAGAGCCTATACCTCTAGTATCCCCGTAGTCCTCTCCTGAGAAATATAAAGAGGAATAGTCACAGTCCATACTTCAGAATCCTTTCTCTTGATCTCAACTCCATGATCGTTCCCGATTATACACGAAGCGTATACCCCGTTCCTGACGCAATCCATTTATCAACATAACCTACAATTTCAAGGCATTTATCCAATAATATACGGAACAAGTCGTACTTCAAAATTTTACTTCATCCCTTTCAAAGGATCTAGATCCAGTCTAATGAAGATAATGGAATATTAAGTCCGTCTCGATCAGTTAATAGTGATCCTCGCATCAGGACCACCCCTAGGTCATCCTGCGTCGCAAGATCAGGTTGAATGAGTATGCCCTCTGAAATGTTTGATCTTTTTTTCACTTGTATATTTATTTCTTTATCTTTTTTTTTGTTTGTCTTCAAGGTCCACCTTTGCCACAGAGCCAACGTGGTCATTCATGCTCGTTACCCCAGCCCTTCAATCACTATTTCCCCAATTCGCAGTCCAGAGACGCAGATTAAAGGCTCGTCACCATAGTCGCTACTTCCTATTTTCGGCTCTTAGAAGCCACTTCACAGCGTGAACATAGGCGCGCGTGGCTTCTTTCCTTTAAGCGTTTGGATACGTGCACGCCTTCGGCCTCTGTGAACCCTGAACCCTGAACCCCGTCCCGTTTTCTTTCTCTACTGTGTCTAGGTACACACCTACTCACCATACCAGGAGAAAACCTCTCCTGTACCTACCCTACTCGTAACGCTTCATTGCGGAGTCTCCCAGCTGGAAATTTTTAATCGCAAACGCAGCAACCTCGGCCACTCGGTCTGTCCCGTGAAGAAGGCAAAAAAAGATGGATGCTGAAGCAAAGGGGAAAAAAGTGTAGAGAGAGACACCTGGGAGGAAGTTGAAGAAGGTGAAAACTCGAGAGAAACAGATTGAAAACAAAATGCTGCCATTTGTTTTTTTTTGTCCTCTTATCATTTAACTATTGAAAACGCATCCTTGGTGTTTTTTTCCTAATTCCTATAGGATTTCGCTTTTTTTTTAACTGCTTCAGAATTTTCTATTTCATCGGTATACCCGGTACCTAGATTCTGATGGTTTTCGTATTCTTAGTCTCGATATTCTAACGGCTTCCATATTTCTTTTTCCTTTCTTAGTCTTTCAGGGTAACCGTTTGTCTTTTACCTGCTACCTACCCAAACAGTTGGTTAGCCGATTGCCAGTGTCTATTACGGCGTCCGATATTATCCATAGCAAATCTATCTCCTTTAGTCACTAGCTGTCCTTGTCGTGATATAGTTGAATTCGATTGTATACGTTAGAACGTAGCACTGTGAATTTCACTTTAGAATTCGCACAATTTTATCGAATCTGTTCACTCTAGAGAATGCGCAGTCTGGTTTACTTACTGTTGTACGTTGCTTCGACGTAGAAGGCTGCCAGCCGTGTCTAGGGATTTTCATTCGTCGAATACTCGACACCCTGAAACTCGTTTCTCTGTCGTCGCACGAGTAACTCGTAAGGTCTCACGTGGTTTATTCTTGCTTGCAGAAAAGCCCGACGAAAGGAGAAGGATGCGGGAACTACCGAAGATCCGAAATTGTATCTCGAGGAGGCGGCTCTCGAGAAACAGCTGCCTGAGCTGGACCTGAGGATGCTGGTGGACCTTCCACCGGGTTTAGATTACAACGAATGGCTGGCGTCGCATACTCTAGCACTATTCGATCACATTAATCTCGTTTACGGCACCATATCCGAGTTTTGCACTACGACTGGATGCCCTGACATGACAGGGCCTGGCGTAAGGTAACTACTTTCGATTAGTCCACTGAGAAGCTCCTGGGAATCTATTTGACATCCATCTGTCTCAGTGATGTAAAACATTGCTGGATAACCTAGGGGCAGTTTTTGAATTATTTATTCATTGATTATTTTATCACGACTCTACAAGCATCGTGTATGTAGTACTTAGGTTTTTATGATATACGTGTGTTGTGACGACTGTATAACTTTGCAGAACGTATTTGTGGTTCGACGAGAAGGGAAAGAAGACAAGGGTGGCAGCGCCACAGTACATTGATTACGTTATGACATTCACACAACGCACTGTCAGCGATGAGACTATATTTCCTACAAAATATGGTAAGTCAACAAACCTTATGACCAACGCGCATTAAGAATTTCGTTACTGTCAATATGACTGCGCAGCATCCAACTCGACACTGGCGGTCCAGCCATTGTCGAGCATGCATTCCTTAGAGCATTCTTGCTACCGAGTTCACTGTTTTCTTTCTCTCATTCAGATCAGCTATTATTAGCATAGCAATTCGATCCGTCCCGACTCTTCTAGATAGGATGCTGCGCAGGTTTGATCTGTACGTGTCGCATAAGGATTTCACACTTCCTCGTCCATGCGTTCTTATTCTCACTGAGTCTTTGGTACAGACGTGTATATTAATTGTTATTTCTTCTTTTCCAGCAAACGAGTTTCCTAGCTCGTTCGAGTCGATAGTGCGTAAGATCCTGCGGCTACTGTACCACGTCGTGGCACATATTTACCACTGCCACTTTCGCGAGGTTGCACTCTTGGGGTTGCACGCTCACCTCAACTGTGTATTCGCCCACCTCACGCTCCTTAATCAACGCTTCAACCTTATCGATCCTAAGGAAACAGAGATCCTGGGGGATCTAGAGGCTGCCTTACTAGGTGAGTTCCTCCTGGAATAACTACGAGAGTGCCTGATACCATCTGGCAGAAGGTGGGACGCATCGATCGTCCTCGAAGAAACAGCAGCAGTAGCGCCAAAGCCTAGTTGCATCATGACTCAACCATATCGCAACGACTTTCCGAAACGTTTGAGAACGTTGAAAATGCCTTACGTAATCCTTAAAATAATCTGACGACGTAAACCAATACTATTTTTACTATAGTATCGTTACCACTCCGACCTCTCCTCTGTTCCCACCTCCTCGCATGGTAACTTCGACATTACGCTATGTCGACGAACACGATACTCGCTACGTATTGCGTGGGTCTTGTGCCACTCGAAATGAATCCTTGACCTGAACGCTTATTGTTCTAGGAAGTGGAATATATAAACGCGGAAGAGCATAATTTATTTACTGCCTAAAGCAATCATTCCCATGGCTCATAGAGTAATTTACTATTGACTCAAGCGGTAGTATAGTAGAAGTACAGATTTGTCATCCTAGTAGAATTTGTCAAATAATCTCGTGTCAATGAACGCAGTTCGAGTGGCCCTAGCTCAGATAGGGATTTAATGACTATGACTGTTTAGCTTATGTTCTTTATCTTATGATTTGTACTTCCTTACAGGCGACTCGACGTCCGCGCCTTCGCAAACCCCAGCCATCCAGGAAACTCCAACCACAACCACCTAGATAATGATGCTGCAGAGCAATGCAGAGGTTGCAGTTCCTGAGACTAGGTAACGATAGGCATTTGTTTCTTTTTTTTTTTTTTCCTGAGATAGTAGTACGCCGTGAGGATGACTCACGACGTCCACGAAATCGTTTAGTACACGCAGGTGGAGCGAAAGTGCAGTTCTGTAAAAACCAGTAGTACCTGTAAATAGCGAAGTGTGAACAACTACATGATGTAATTAGGTTCCTCCGTTTGTTGTTTGTGAGATTGTACATAATTTATTAAATGGTAAGATATACGAGGGAGGAGAGGAAGGATGAATCATTGATTATTATTGACAAAGTTAGTTGCTATAAGAGATAATTTGTTCTGTATAAAAAAAGAAATAATGAAACAATAATAATATTGTAAAGTTAAAATAAAACCAAATATATACCTGGTGTTAAAATATTCTCTATTCTTATTGTGTGTTTATATCTATTCTTTCTTAGTCTCTATTGTTCCATGTGGAACGTCTATTGTATCATGTAAGCGCTCACTCTCTATAGTGTATTCCTACAGAGTGATTCATTCATTGGGTACTCTACATTTAGGACAGTCGGTCACGTGCTACCACCGTTAACGGTGCTGCTGGTATTATTCACTTCCACCACTCTAAGTGCCTTGAAAACATTGGCTACTTCACGTAAGAAGAATCCAATAGCTTCAGCCAGAGGTTCGCAAAGATCTCTGAACGAAGTTGCCACATTGTACAGCAATATTAATATCGGCTGTATCAGTGCATTGAACAGGATGGACAAGAAAGGCTTGATGAAGTAATCAGCTAATAATTGCAGTATACCGACGGTAAGCGGTCTGATTATGCTGAAGAGCAGGAAGCGTAATAGCTGAAGTATGAAAGCCGTGACGAAGGCAATTCCAATGTGAACGGTACCAAATATTTCAGCCCAAAATCGTGTCGCTATGAAATCTGTTCTCTCTGCGCATTTTTCTGTCGCCAGTATAGGTGGCGAGTCTGTCGTTCTGTAATATCTGTATTTAATAATTACTTGATGATTCTTATATGAAGATTGTTGATATAAGATCATCAATAACTAGTAGGACTACCTACGCCGAATTTCCATGATCAAAATAGTATATATCAATTCTCTCTGATATTTCAGGCTCACATCCACTTTGACATTTTGCAGGACCTAACTTTTCAGGGTCACATGATTTCAGATTTGGTATACCTTCTGAAACTTCACGGTGTACACAAGCCTGAAATCGATAACTCACGTTAGTATCTATCCTTGCAATATTGATCAGTTATTGGTGATACCTCAGGGTAATATGAACAATGATTCCTCTTCAATTTAATACGATATGCATTATCCTCTAATCTCCTTGGATATTCTTGTCCTGGACATTTCCAATTTATTCCTTTCCATATGGATTCCGGTCGTTTTCCTGGGCCTAGTTCAATATCAGGACTTTCTATAGTCGGTACATATAACAGATACTGATTTGATGCTTGACTTACGCTTAGAATAGTTCATATCACAGGTATTTCTAGAAATTAATAATCTCTTGTATTATGATGAAGCTAAGAATTAATATTTTATTTTATTACTGGCTGTAAGTATGGCAGAGACACGTCACACCAGGTTCACATTGTTTCACTGGTTGACACGGTGGAACGTGAGGTTCATAAGTTGGAGATCTTTGACATGAAGACTGAATCTGTTTTGACTGCATCGTGCAAATTGGTGGGGATTCAGGAAATTTTTGTGAGTGTTGATCCACTAGACAGTTGCAATCATTATCTGCATTTACATTGTAACATTTAATTGATTTTATTTCTTGTCATTTAATAGTAATTGTCTTACTTGTCTCATTTACAGGTACAGTACATGTCCTGACCAATTGGCAGGGATTTATGATGCAGCTGGTGTCTGACGGAAGGGACGTCGCATTTGATGGCTCTGTCGTATCAGAATAATGACACTCTTCTTCCACCGTCATTGTGATTGAAATTAATAAGGAGTATCTATACTTCTTGTCGAAGAAGTAAATTGAAAATATAACGAGAACAACATCAACTGAACGCAACGATAACCCAACACGAAAACAAGAACTGTCAATGTGACAGGATCAATAGGAAAATGTCAAATAGTTCAAATGTTTCTTTTACACTGTATTATAGGTACGTTTGGAAATTCAATGCCAGTACTACGAGTAATGTCGTATGGTAAGGACATAATGCTTATGTCCTTAGTTACAAGCAGCTGAATAGAAATACGAAGATACTCGTAGTACTGACAGTGAATTTGTGAAACTATCTTATGAAGTTTAATGTTACGATTACTTACTTAATATTTATGCAAACAAAGTATACACTGTGTGAGAAAGCAATGGCTTATTCGTACAATGCATATACTATGTGGCGTTCTATACGTTAGATGTTAAGAAAGAAAGGTGGAATATCTTATCTGAGTGTCATGTATAAAAAATTTGTATTTATGAATAAGATTGGAAGTAGTGAATTATAAAAGATACACTGTATAATGAATGTTACTCAATGACTACTCATGCTCGTGTGGAGCAGAAAAATGTATGTGATGAAACTAGTGATATGTATATTTAGTAATAAACAGTATTTTTCGTAAACAAAAAATTTGTTCATCTTTTTGAAACCTCTATCTCATAGTACTTATACATTTTATAATATAAGGGTATTATGAACGATCTCTTAGATTAAATTGGATGATGAAAGATACTCATGAAAACAGGTTTGTATTAAAGAATGAATACTGTCCGTATGACTACATCCTGTGTCGATATTAAAAATGCTGAACGTTTCTTCATCGACTTGAATTCTTCTGTAAATTTCAACCTTACCGATTTAATCAGAACTATCAACGATTGGCAAAATGAGAACAACGAAACATAAATGCCTAAAATATCGATTTTTAAGTAAATACTGCTGCGAGCTTGCCTTAAAACACATAATGTCCAAATGTATTAAATCATCTAACGATACAAAACATCTCCTTAAGACATTTTAAAGAAGACTTTTAGACATATATGTACTCTGGAAAGGAAATAGGAAATTAATTATAATTCATATAATGCCAATTAGACAATTGGAATTCTAGAAGAGATGTGAATTCCCAGCCCCTTCTAAGATACGGCAATTTAGAGTTGCGATTTGGAAACTGCATGTACATTATAATGAAAAAGGTTCAACGGTTTACACAGAGATGGCGCCACATGTACTGCCCAGGAGGTGCTGCCCCCTTAAGCGGCAAAAATTGGAACTAAATTATTCTTGC
>JARQTG010000186.1:0-218099 GCA_030142615.1 Syrista parreyssii | reverse complement strand
TTCGCTGAAAAGTACAATTTTGTGAAGCTGGAAACTACTGATGCGTTTTTGGTTTTTGATCAACGTTTGAAAGATGACGAACAATTCCGGCAAGATGTTGTGAGTTAATTTGAACGTATAGACGTCTAAATTTACTAATTGTAGTTTGAGAATGACAATTATGTTTTTATTGTAGTGCACGACAATGGAATCTTTCTTGGATTCAGATGTGAAGTCAACACTCATCAGTATCCTAAAGAATTTTTTCAAAAAAGACCTAGCGATGAACTGTACAGCAGTGCGATTATCAAGGGTAGCATCAGCAAAATACGTGCTCAAAGGATCAGCATTCGTCGACAACATACTCGGTATAAATCTCTATATTCATTCATGGTTACTAAAATATAATGCTGTCGACATTTACACTAATTTTCACTTTCATTGCAGGTTTTATCAAATCTTACTTTGACGGACCGCAAAACTCTGTTCTGCCAGATAAAGTATTTTACAAATACCTATCTGGCTGCTTGGACAATGCAAAGGATTGGGATGGGGGCCGCAACATGCGTAGGTCGGTTGCTCAAACCATCGTACAGCAGACGTGAGTCGCCGGTCATGTAAAAAGCACTGCCTCATTATCCGCTCGTTTATTTCTATTATCTATTACGTACATGTATACTCTTTATTCTCGATTCGGCTGTCTGTTGTTTTTTTACACATCGAGAAATTTTATTTTACTTCTGTTCATTATCTCTCTGTAAACTATGTAAACTATGTTCTATGTTCTCGGCTGTTGACAGCTTGTTGTTGTTTTTCATAGTTCATATTCTAAAAACAAATAAGTAAAAGAAATGATATTCTTTATGTTATAAGTATGCAATAATAGAGTTCCTACGTTCAAATATGTTTTTGTTAACACTGTAGAGTGTTGGATAAGTTATTAGCTTTAAAAGTTTATTGCAATGTACCTGAAATGTAAAAAAATAAACTTTCGATTATATCAAAACTACAAAAAATGTACTATTGATCCCCTGTCAAATTAAGGGGTTAGGCCAGTCTAGGATTTTCAAAAAATCGAAATTTTTTTTTGGTTTAAAGTACACTTTAGGGTCCTAAAAACATTATTCAATTGGTAGAATAGTGAGAAAAAAAATTTGTCCTGCCCAATCCGCTGTAGTGTCGAAGCATTTTAAAGCGGCAGCGTTCGTTAAATCGCTTTGAAATGGAGCAGCCCAGTAAGAACGTTGGCACGTCTGCTAGGAAATTATCTGCAAATAATTCAGATGACATTGAAGTGAATCGTAGTGTTGGATACAGGATAATAGACTTTTTGACAGTATTTACAGCAATTTCTCAAGTAGTTGTTTGTAAAAAGTGCAAGTCCGATGTACAATTCACCGAAACAGGAAATTGTGGCTTGGGTTTCAAGATTGTGATAACGTGTAACAAATGCGATAAAGTTTTTGTTCCGAGCTGTTCATTTATTGATAAAGCATACGAAATTAATCGCAGAATCATTTTTGCAATGCGATTAATCGGAGTGGGATTACACGGCATACAAAAATTTTGTGCATTCATGGATCTTCCACGGCCGATTTTTCATTCATTTATGACACTGTAGTGAAATGTATTCATGGTGGTGCAGAAATAATGTGTGAGCAAAGTATGAAGAGAGCTGCTCAAGAGGAAAAAGAAAAAACCGACGAATCGATTAACTCCGGAGGAATAGCTGGCAGGCATCGCAGACTGAAGGTATAACAAAATTTTCAGCACGTAAAACTTTAAACGCGTTTTTGTCGAAACTGCATTTTTCAAATCGGGCGACGATGGTACTCTGAGACTATCGCACGTATCAACTTGAAATTTTAACTGTAGCTTCACAGTAATATTATCTAGTAAACTACGTACGATTTTTTTGTTATCATCGCAACTTTTTTTTTATAAACACTTTACTGCTCATTTTTTCGGTCAAAAATTGAAACTTTTTTTTACAAGTCCGCCATTTTGCGAAAAATTGATGTAAAGCTAAAAACATACGTACTTTACTAGCAAGTCTTATGTACATTGAAATCCTGTTCTTTATTTTGTTTCAGATAGCACGAGTTCCTAGAATTACCGTCGCCCGTAGAGGCCCTCTTAAAAAAGGCGATTCCAAAGATTGGTCTAATAGCCGCCATTTTGTATGAAAATGTCAATATAACAATTTTTTTATACACATAAATACATGTTTAATAAAGCCTAAAAGAGAGAAATTCGATTCCTTTTTCCTTACTCTCAGATAAAATTGTCAAAGTTAGGCCTTTTTTGAGGGCTCTAGACTGGCCTAACCCCTTAATATATATTATTAAATATATCATATAAATATAGTAGCGGTTTAATCAGGGCCTTTCAACGGCCCCTCTAGATAACCAGGGCGTAGTTAAGGAAACGATTATATGGCCTCATATGTAGATTTATAAAGGCCCCGGTCTTTCAAGCGTGACCAGCCTAGTAAGGCAATCATTAGATTTCCCGGTTAGGGCCCGAAATTAATTGGGGCAAAATAGCAAGGGCCATGTTGGAGCCCCAATTAAATTTCTGCACGGGAAGCGTTGAGTATGAAGAAAGCTCCGGAGAATTTATACCGCGACTCAGCTAGATCGAGGGGAGTTTCTTTTTTGTTTTTTAATTTTTAATTTTTTTGTTTTATTTTTTGTAATTTTTAGAAATGAATATGCGATATCTTTAATATAACTTATGAGCCTTATTGATTTTAATTTTTAACATAGACAAGTGCAGTGGCCGTCACTTTCTGTCGGTAACCCTTGACATTAACACTGCCCTCTTTCAATCCGTCGTGTAATTCCCATGTGCCGGAAAACCGACGGCAGTATGTAAAGTAATGGCCCACACTGTCGACAATCTTTGGTTGTCTGTAACATTCTACAACACACAGCGTGTAATTATTGCCAAGCACATTAACAATGTTTGGTATGTAATTCAGATAAGTTACACCCGTCCAATCTGGATCGCTGTGTTTCAGTTGATATTTGAACTTTCTGTAATAGTTTCATTGTCTATAGATTTCACATATTCGGAGTCGTTAACTTGTACGAGATTTTGCTCTGTTGGTATCTTAAAATTTTTGTTCTGACTTTGTTGTACATTTATCGCTTGTGTTAATTTTGCTTTACCCTGAATGCAGCGCACATGTTTTACAAAGAATTTATTAACGCGCATCGGTAAGTGTTCTCGTTGTAGAATAGAAGTCTTCAATTCATGGAAATAATTCTCGACGTATCCAGATGAAGTTGTTGGTTGCGATTGATAAAATGGAGACATAACGTTTGTCCGTATGAGGAAATATTGACTTATTCTGTATAAATCTGGAATCAGAGGTTTCAAATAGTACGGATCCAAACGTGTTCCATCTACACAAAACTCATCAGCTGATTTCTCTCGTACATTATTTATCAACTTCTGCACCGCATTGTTTGCATCCAATTGAACAAGGTCAGTAGTTTCATCCAGAATTTTGTCATTACGTTCAGCATACTGCGTTGACTCGAATGTTCTAATACGCTCCAAAAGAAACTTTTCTCGATTCTCACACGGAGTTAAGATATTCTTACTTTTATTTTCAACATCTGTTTTACTTTGCGCAACTACTAAAATTGAAAGTAAAATGTCAGTAAAATCACGTAAATCTGTGCAGTTTGTTAAAATTCCAATACAGCGGACGTAAAAGTCTTTGACTTGCGGTCTAGTGGTTTGAAAACATTCCCAACGACAAACACAATTTATTAAATGAGCAACATCAATTCGCAAATACGTCCGTGGAAGTGCATGTGTAAAAGAGCCGCTCACAATATCAAAGCATGTATTGTTGTACATAGACAACTCAATACCATTAAATGACATGGAAACAGCATGAATTAGAGCCAACGAAAAATCGGTAACGACTTCTGTAGGCTCAGGAATACCGCTTCTTAGCCACTCTCGTAACCAGTATGTAACAATGCTAGAATATTGTACCTCTGATATCATTTGTACGACTGGAACGATGGTGTTATGTACAGATAATACTCCTTGATATAGAAAAATGTAGCCAGACTGTCTATTATCCCCATAAATAACTTTATTCACAACGGAACCAGTGGCATCTAAATAAAGGCTTGTTCCATTGCGTTTACGTGCTTCCTTGTACAATGATACCTGGTTCACAGTCCAGTACATTAGATGAAACTTTTCCAGAGAGAACGCCTTTATAACATTAGCAAATTCAACTGAGTCCATTAGGTTCTCTATCGACTCTATGACATTGGAAAATCGACCACCGATTAATGCTTTATCACGTACTTCTTGTTTAACTTTTCTTAACACTTCTTTAGAATAAAGATTCCCTGGTCCTGGTTCTCCAAAGTAATGCATTCATTGGCTTTGTTACGCTGCCAAGTTGCAGCCTTCTGTGACGAAAGTTCTTCGCCAATTTTTTCCCGAAGATCACCTGCAAGGCGTCGTTTCGTTATATGCCCTTCGCCTCGCGTGTCAGATGCAGTGACCTGCAAAGTAATGCCGTCTCCTGTGCATGGCTTATTTAGAACATGTGCTTTGAAGTTGGAATGACACTCGTTGCATACAGCGGATATTTTAAAATATGGGCTACCGGCATTGTCAGATATTACAGCCTGTTTGAACGCATATGGACACGGAATACGTAATTGGTTCCAAATAGCATTATACAAAATGTCCGTCCATCCTTTTTGTAAGACAGTATACTTGCGTTTAATGTCGCGCTTGTCGCGGTAGTTTATATTTTTAGGCGATATTTTTCGAACTATCTTGCTTATTGGTAGGAATTATCGAATAGGAAAAATCTCCGGCCTCGGTAGATGTATCAAGAACTGTTTTATTTAATTCATTTATGCTAACATTGGTAGATACTGCTTCAACCGAAAGATCCCTCGCTTTTCGATATCTACTTTTTAAATCATAGTGATTAGTATGATAAATCAACCATATGTGTTTAGCACTAACTTTATTACTGAAATGTTCGCTTAACGTTTTCCAAACAGGATTCGAAGGTGCTAAGAATTTATCATCTGTGTCAAATAAAATCAACTCAATAGACTTGTCAAGCAGTTCACTCGGAAGTATCTTTAAAGAGGGAGGCATTATTTCAATATTCGAGAAAAATCTAATTTTGTAATTAAACAACAAAACTCCACGAAAGTTGTCAATATTCGGAATAAGAAGCATGCAGTATGCGCGAGAGAAGTAGTAGTGGATAATAGTGTTAGCCTTCTCCAGTCTCTAAGGCCCAAAGAGGTCCATGAAGCTGTCGAGTGGGGGTTCAACCAATAGCACGTGACTCTGGTGTGGCGCAGCCGACTGCGCGCTGCCAGGGCCGAATGATGCGGGGGTTCTCGCGCGTTTTGTTATAAATTGTGAACATGTTTTTTTCTATTTGCTGTAGCCTTCTTCACTCTTCATTCACTGATATTCAATGATTAAGAATAAAAAGGAATCATTATTTTATTACATTTTTCTTTTCATATTCTTTAATTTACTAAAGAGTATATCAATTGTAATATGTCAACCAAAGACTGTCGCCGGTGTGGGCCATTACTTTACATACTGCCGTCGATTTTCCGGCACATGGGAATTACACGACGAATTGAAAGAACGCATTAATCATAAAAGACTATACTTCAAAGACCCTTTGGCTGAATCATCTGGTACAAACGTCTAAGAAGCTAACCCACGACGTTAATGTGGCGCGCAAATGCTGAGCTTCATCCTCTGCTACCCTTTCTTTAAAACCAGTAAATGTTTCGACGGTACAAACGTTATAAAGATGGTACAAACGTTTCACTACCTATAGTGATGTTAAATTAAGCTATTGGTAAAAAATTTGGCGGGGGCCAGCGTGAAGTCAGCTCCCGCATTTTAAAATAGCTGTATTTTCTCTTCTGTTTGGTACAAATGAATATAACTCGAGAACAAACGTCAATGGAAGGAGTACAAACGTCTTGTTATAGTTAAATTCTGGTACAAACAATGCGGGGGCCTAATTCACGACGATCGCTTCAAAGGTCACAGTAGGACACTGGTACATGTTATAGACATTTCAGTTCTAACGCAATATGCTTTGGATGCAGTTGAATCTAATATTTAGTGATACACATTGAGAATGGGCCGAAAGGGTAAAGAAACGACGGAAGTGGGAAGAAGAATTATAATTAATTTGCACAATCAGTGCAAATGTTTATCTAAAATATCCAAAATAGTTCATAGATGGCGGTCAACGGTGCAAACTATAATCGACAGACTTTCTGAAAGCAAAACATATTGTAGGCGTACCGGTTACGCCGATATAAATACTTAAATACACTCCGATATCCAAACGCTAATGATAGTAAATATAGAATTAAGGAAAGGTGAAGGGCGGTCAGTCTTGAACCGCTAGTGTACGAAGGATGAAATATAACGTGGGCGCAAGAAACATGCCCGAAATATTAAGCAATTAAATGGTGTCATTCTCTACATTTCCCTTCCTCCCTTAAAATATATCCTGACCAAGTAGTGAGAATCGGTCATCTCACAATATCAAAATAAGCCTCGAGGCGATCGTCCAACGATACTCAATGAATACGATCGACGCTCTATAATACGAAAAATAAAACAAAACTCCAGACTCAGTGCACCAAAATTATCAGCAGAGGTTGAACGTGAAATTAGCAAACATGTGTCCGCGAGTACAATCCGAAATACTTTGAAAACAGCTGGTTGTCATGGTAGAGTTGCGCGTAGAAAATATTACGTTAGTGAAGCTAATAGAAAAAGGAGACTGGAATGTCTGGAGAATGAATGGAGATTTTTGGAATCACGTGATATTTACAGACGAAAGTAAATTTAATAGTTTTAGATCGGATGGCAGATGTAAAGTATGGAGAGAAAAAATGCAGAGATGAGGAAAGAAAATTTGTTTCCCACTGTGAAGTATAGTAGTAGATCCGTAGTAGTATAGGGTTGTTTGAGTGCAGCTGGTGTCGGAAAATTATAAATTATGCAGGATAATGATCCCAAACATACTATTCTCGATACCAAACTGTGGATCTCATACAACACATCAAAATATATGGTAAGTCCTCCCCAATCTCCTGATATCAATCCCATTGAGCATCTGTGGGATATTCTTGATAAAAAAATACGTACGCATAAAATTGGGAGTAAAATTGGGAATAAAAATGATTTAAAAATGACTCTTCAAGAAGAATGGCAAAATATTACATATTCTATTACCTCGTAAATTCAATGGATAGGAGAATTGCGGCCATCCGAAAAAGCAAAGGCTATCCCACAAAGTATTAATTTAATTTAGTGTTACTATGTATTTACTTTTTCCCGGGAACACCAAAACTGTATGACTACTTGTTGTGGCTGTTTTTAGCAGTTTAATTAAGCTGTTAAATTAAGCTAACCCGGCGAACTTCGTACCGCCTCAGAATCAATAAATGTTATGTTAACTTATTAGCTGAATTAAATGTAGTTTCGCGGCATCTTAATATATATATATATATATATATATATATATATATATATATATATATATTCTGTCAAGTATTATGATACATGACAGAAACAAACTACTAACAAAAATGAACATGGCGTTGTATGCTCCCATATAAAATGTATGAGAAAATGAATGTTCTTCATACATTTTTTTTTTTTCGTACATTTTTCCGATGTTTTAATAGTTATTCTGCTATTCGGGGCGGAGACAGATCCAACAAACCAAAGATCATAAAAATCGGTCCAGCTGATCTTGAGTTATAAATGGTGTAACTAACCCAACTTTCTTTTATATATTAAGATATCAATATTTTGATGGGAGTAAAGAGACTTCCGTCTTATCGCGACTATTGGTCTAGGAATGAGCAGCTGCACAATCCGTATATTTCCAGTCTGATAACTGTCAATCGATTTGGGTTTTTAATTTCCTATTTACACGTTAACGATAACTCTGAAGAACCCAGAGGAGAACAAAACTACGACAAATTTTATAAGATAAGACCGATGATATTGAAAGTTTCCGACACATTCAAATCCTGTTTCATATCCAATAAACATCAGTCAATGGACAGACGAAAGTATGACAAGGTTCAAGGGAAGAAGCTCACTAAAGCAATACATAGCAAACATGCCAACCAAACGGGGATACAAGGTTTGGGTACGAGCGGACCAAACAGGATTTATGTGCGAGTTCCAAATATACACAGGGAAAACAGGAAACAAAACTGAACAACTTTTAGGAGCTAGAGTAATCAAGGACTTGACCAAAACACTAATCGGAGGTAATCACTGTGTCTAATTCGATAATTTCTTCACCAGTACGGATTTGATGATATTTCTGAAAAAGGCAGGTATACTGGTGTGTGGAACTGTAAGAAGAAATCGCGTTGGCTTACCCAAACGTCAAAAACCTGATAAAAAGTTGCGTAG
This sequence comes from Syrista parreyssii, assembly GCA_030142615.1. Taxonomy (NCBI): domain Eukaryota; kingdom Metazoa; phylum Arthropoda; class Insecta; order Hymenoptera; family Cephidae; genus Syrista; species Syrista parreyssii. Next base: position 209,636 of record JARQTG010000186.1, on the reverse strand, counting down.
AGGCAAGTTTGAGTATTGAACTTACTACACTGGACTAAATTGGGTAATGTGGAAAAACAACCGAGCGGTTTCTCACTTCTATCCAAATTCCACGATCCACCTATCGCAACTCCCATTAATCGTCGAAACAAAACTGGCTCATTGCAACTGGTAACGAGCTAATAAGTAATACAGGACTACAATAAGCATATGGGCTATGTCAACAAGACAGACATGTTGAAGTCCTTGTACGAAATAAATCGGAAGAAAAAAAAGTGGTGGCTCAGAACATTTTGGCACCCATCGACGTGTCGTTACGAACATACGTATCATTTATGCTAAGCGTGGCAATAATGCAAATTTTAATCTGAAATAATTCAAACTTGGTCTAATTAAAGGATGGATCAGAGTTCTTACTTCGAAAAAAGCCAGGAAGCCTTCAAATAAACAAATCAGTAAACATGCTAAGCCATAAGTACCGCTTGAGAAACGTCATGTTGCAGCAGTCCACATGCCTCAACTAACTGCACACAAAAAACAAAGACGTTGTGCTCACTGCTCTGACAAATTGCACATAAGACTGACAACTTGGACGTGCCTGCCAAGTATCTCTTTGCGTAAACGAAAATCTGAACTATTTCGCGGCTAAGCGTGCCTAAAAGGGTTTAGGTTTTGGATGTAAAATAATATATAAAAAAGTAAGAAAAAATACAACAAAAAATATGTAAAAATTAAAAAAAAAATGTGATGTATGCAGAAAATATATGAAGCTAAAAATACGCTACATTCTCGCCGTTAGATCCGGGTTGTTCTAAAAGCGTAGGTCTCTTAAAAACCCACAATCATTGTAGCGGAATGTAGGAGAATCCTCACCTATTTTAACGCCTAAATGCCAAGTTTTGTGCAAATACGATCAAATATCAGGTTACTGTTCGCCATATTGGATCCGGCATTTTTAATTCCTGAATTTTTAGTTCAGATTCGTAATCAGCGACCCGAAGAACGCTTCTTCTATGGTAGAAAGCTGTAGAATCAAAATTGACAAAGTTCTAGAATTTTTTAGGTTCCCTGTAGTACGTAGCGTAGGTTCGGAGGATGAAAAAAATAATTGAGAGATCCGGGAGTTCTAACTGAAGTTCTAAGTAGTTCTAAAAGAGTTCTCTAAAATGAATACCTACACCATGGTACTCGTTGGTACAATGTAAGAATATCATATTTTATACGATTAATTTATTTTTTCTTGTGTCAATTCGATTTTTTATGGTTTATCACTATGCGGCGTTAATGAAACTCATAGAGAACTCAAAAACTACTCGGAACTTGAAGAAAATTTGTATTTTTTCATTAATGGGATGGACCGTGAGATTGGCACCCCATATTTTAAAAATGACTTTTTTGTACTTTAATTGACGGAACTAGGGTGTAGTTCCGAAAAGCGCATACCTCCGAAAAATATAATTTTTTGTATTCTGACGTATTTCGACGTACTGATGATGAATATAATAGTGAAAATACCCGCAAAATTAGTTTAAATTAAAAAATGACAATTTTTGAAGAAAACAAAAATTACTTTTTTGATAGTTTTTCGATAAATATTGATTTTAGAGAAAAAAGTTTTAAATAAAAACTGTAGCTTGTAAAAAATTACATATTTTATGTCCATTTTTATTATAAAACTATTATATTTCGAGAAAAATCAGATAATGTTAAATAAGCCAAAAACTGACCTACCTAAAGAACCCTAAAGAACTTTCAAATTCTTGCACTTTACTACGTGATGGTTGGAATTTGGATTTAAACTGTATTTTTTATTGTTTTTTTTTTATTTTAGGTATTTCATACATCTTGTATTTTTGAATTAACAAATATGTTTTCTTATCATTTATATACTTTTGTCGAGACATGTTTTTTTCTAATTTTTCGTGTCATTTTTATTAGTATCCTATAACTTAAATTAAAAACTTAGTTACTCTTTCCGGGATAACAAATTTTTATGTCTGCGATCATTTGCGCAAATGGATCTGTATTTAGTTTCTTCACACGACGCCGCCACAAAAATTCGCAAAGATGGTCTGCTAAGTGGTGTTTTTGAATTCCTCGCATCCAACGCCAGGATGATTCAATGTTTTGTGTATGTTCTTCGGTATCGGGATTCACAAATTTTTAGGAATGGTTCACAGCCTTGTGTATATAACCATGACCTTCTAAATTAATATAGCCTTTCCAGCAATCCGTATGAATTTCTGTGCCAATAGCTACATGCTTTTTTATTAAAGAGATTAAGATGGTCTCGTCTCTTTTGTTATCTGGACAAATCTCTAGTCTATAGTTATAAGGATTTCCCCTGTGAATGATTTCCAAGATCCAAGAACCTTCTACCACACGTCCCCTCTCGTACTTTCGACGACCGATTTTACACTCGTCGATTTCGACGACTTCTCCGGTGCCCCCTATTTTACCTTCGTTTTCAAATTGCACATCAAGAGAGACCATGCAAACTTCTCGACAAAAAGAAAAACGGTCGGCAATTGTCTCTCGCGAAATCTGTTGACCTTCAACAATACTAGATTCGCGAATGATTTGTTCAAACGTAAAGTTAATAGCAGAACTGTATGTTATAAGCATACAAGCTGCTGCAGAAACATGACATCTCTGAAACCATGTATCTTCTGCTATAGTAGCATTATGATTATATTTGCCTTTTTTTTTTGACAAACAAATTGACCACATGTCAGTCGAACTTCGTACAGAGTCATGTTTTTTTTGTGTGTTGAACAGTACCTTGCATTTGGGATCAATTCGATGTCGCGTAACCATTGAAGAGTTTTTTTGTGGTCTTGTAAAATTGGACTTAACGTAAACATGTTATAAATTTGATTCATTATGATTGAAATTTAATGATTTATACAACTCAAATGATCTACATGAAATATACGAAGTGCAGCTTTTTAACGAAACTATTATTTTTAATATAACATTAATTAAGATTAAAGTTTTCTAGACGTTGACTCGGCAACAAGTAACTGATGACTGACTTGAAAATGTAAAAACTGGAAACTATTGAAAAATTAGACAAACATGATTGGCCCAAGGGTTGGCGCCCCCGTAAGTACGGCCGGAGCGTCTTGAAGCGTACTCGTGGAAAAACCCTACCGCAATAAAACAATTGGTTGCCATAATCTAGCAATAAAGCATTAAGTTGCCAAAAGTTTGTTCAATTATTAGTCTACATTCATTAGGTTCTTTAGGTTCTTTAGGTAGTTAGTTAGGTTGGTTTTAGAGAAAAATGTCGAATAATAAGAGTTTTATAATAAAAATGCACAGGACATAAAAAATGTAATTTTTCACAAGCTACAATTTTTATTTAAAACTTTTTTCTCTAAAATTAATATTTATTGGAAAAATATTTAAAAAGTATTTTTTTCGTGAAAAATGGCCATTTTTTTATTTAAATTAATTTTGCGGGTATTCCCACTATTATATTCGCCATCAGCACGTCAAAATACGTCAGAATACAAAGACCCATATTTTTTGGAGGTATGCGCTTTTCGGAACTTTATCCCGGAATTATTTCTTAAAACTATAAGGAACTCTAAACCTTTTCCGAATGCTACCAGAACTCTGAAAGTTTTATTCAAATTATGAAAATGAGGTGCTAACTTCACAAAAGTATCGCTGTGCCAGGTTGAATCTAAAGTCACCACAGATACGTGAAAAATATAGATAAATAAGAAAATAAGCAATGGAAATTTTAGTGCTCTTTAGTTGTTAATTAGTTGCTGCATTTTTAAATCTGTTAATTCAATTTTTAGCCGAAAATACCATCTCTCTCTAATTTTGTTGCTCCGTTCGGTGGAACAAGAAGCCATTGCTGTGAATTCGCGAGGGTGATTCTCATACCCATGTACTAAATTAAGGATAATTCGTTATTTCTTCAACAGATTAACCGTATTATGGCACAGCCACTACTTCCGGTTAAAGGGCTAAAGCAACGAAATTCAGAATAGAGCAAATAATTACCAACTAAAGAGCACTAAATTATTATGCTTATTTTAAGTGACTGTGTTGAAATGGCTATGTCAACTTTATACACGTTGTGATGTGGTAAATTTTAACCCGTCGGGTCTTTGACGAGAACTAAGGGTACGCGGGTAAACGTGAAATTTGAAAAGAATCCAGGCAAGATCCCACCACCTCAAGGGCCAACATTGTTACGAATTTTTCCGTTTCTGATTTTGTTGTTTTATTTTTTCCATGTCCCATGCCACGAATATTGTATTCGCGTGCTTACCGAATCTCGAGAAGAACCAGCGAGAGATGATCGACGCGGGAGGGAGAAGGACCGAAGGCTGATTGTCATCAGGGCATCAGCTAGCCCCTAGCTGCGCACGCTGCCGCTTACCTCACCGCTCACCTCGTTACTATATCCAGCTCTACGCACGATATCACCTGAGCTACGCATAAGGAGTCACTAGCAAGGAGCTATTACTCATCCTGCGTGACAGGGACCTACGAGCTACGAAGCACCCGCATCGCACGACAACTCGTGAAAAAGGCCCACTGCTCGTTAAAATAGAAACGAATACTCGCGAAATGGGGATCCGAGGACGCCTGGTGAACCTTTGCGATTTTCTATGGGACGAAGGAGTCCATCGCGGGACTGCTCGTTTAAAGGTGTTCCCGACTTGTACGAATTGTCATGAAGACAAGGTTCGGATTTTGACGCGTGGTGCCATATTGGGATTTCTGATTGGGGCTGAATGGCCAATTGGAAGTGGTTGCGGATAAGGGAGAGGGTGGTCGTCTCCTGTGCTACCGATTACGATTGCGAAGAGCACTAAATCCTTTCGGAGCCGTTTTAATTTTGGGGTTTTGAAAGTCTACGGTAAATTAGGACGTTGTCCGAGGCCGCGTGAAAGGGCCTATTTTCCGGAACGAAGAGACTTAGAGATTTCGGTAAGCGATTATTGTTTTTGCGAGCGACAACATCTCGTAATACCCCGCGTTTTCGTACGTCACGTGGGAAGGATTCCCACAGATTCAATTCGAGTTTGTCCAGGATACGAGATTCCGACAACCGGCAAGGAGCTTTGTTCGCGTAAATGTGTTGTCCCTCGTGAAATATATTTAGTGCAATTTTGTGTTTTGACCTGCTTAAAATTTTGTTCGAATATTAGAACTTTCTCGGCAATGGTTGAGTGTTTGATCTCCGAAATACATTGTATCGCCTTCGGGATAGGGACGTGTTGCCAAGAAACACGAAATGGTCCTTGAGGTCGTGTTGTTATATCGCGATTAGGTCACGTTTTTATGACCGACTCACGAAGTTGAGATGTTTCCGATTTGATGTATCCGTTGTTTGAAATTATATATCCGATTTGCACGAGATTAATTATTGATTAGCTCGTCATTATTTACCACTTTCGTCCCAACGTCAACGTGAGAAATGAAACCTTGATAATGATTTTTGAGTAGTTATTCATCTCCTAGGATCCTAAATATGCATTTACAATCGTCGTAATAGGTGAAAAAACGACACTCTGCTTCAAAGGGTTAAGACAGTCGGGCTATAAACATGAATAAATGTATTGTAAGCTTTAGCAAATAAATAGCAACCGATTCTGGAATTTAAAAAAATGTAGAGGTGCCTCGTCAAAAACTTTTTTTCGCTGTAATTAAAAAACGGCGGGGGTGCAAACTAAAGTAAATAGGGCTTAGCAAACGATTATGAATGAATTTTTCATCTTAGGGGGCTAGCGTGAATCTGCCCCCCCCCCCCCCAAATTTAAATTTAATATAACTAAATATCTGAGAGGGTGCAAATGAAAGTAAAAAGGGTACAAATCTTAGTACACGGGTAGTAGACGATGTGAACATTTTTGTTTGAAAATCCAAACTTGTAGGTCTAACTTCACACAGGTTAAATATTGTAAAGACTGAGGGTACGTTTGCCCGAGTACCGTCCAGGCGTTGGTCAGCACTTTTAATCGTAATAGGGCTTACGTAAAGAAAAATTACACTAATGCCAGGGTAATTGACCCGAGTTGGGACTATTTGTAAAGAGCGTTACACACCTATGTAGATCCTAAACAGTGTTCCTTCCTAGTGCCTTGTCAAAAGTCAGTCGAACTAGTAAGGGTCTGGTGTACTCCCAATCTAAAATTTGTATTTCTGAGGTGAACTGCCTAACCATTCGACTTGACATATACAGGGCAAATCAAGTTAAGAACGTAAGTAGAACATTAATAGTTGCAAGAATACGTGTTTTTTGCAATAGCAGATGCAGAAGATGCAACCACATGATTCAAGCAATTGTATCTACGTCTCTACGCAAATCTATTTGCTCCAAAATTTGATTTGTTTAAAGATAACCGCATATTGAAACATTATAAAATTTGAAAACCTGCTTATTCAACGGTTGAACGACCAGCTTGGAATTCTCTGATGATTCTCTTTTAATCCTTGCGGCTGCAGGTTTACATGCGGCATGAACACTGGTAGTCATTATGCTGAAAGAATTTTCGTTCATCAGAGATTCATTATAATACATGATACTTAAATAATAACAGTGCATTTCATAATCATATACAGTGTGTCCCTAGATTGCCTTACTAACGAAAAACGACGGTGTTCTGGAAGCATTAGACACTGAGAAAAAAATATAGTAATATCAACGTACCAACTGCCCTAGTAGAAATTTCCTAATCGTTTCCCCAATAACGAAAAAGCCCCGGCTGGGCTGAGATTAGGAATCCCTAATAATGGAAACCTAGCTAGGACCCAGCGTGGCGCGCACCAGTACATCCAACCACTAAACTACATCGCGATTGGCTCTTTTGTAACTATAGAAGCATATCTGGGCCCGAACTACACGTTCGCCAGTACCCCAAGATTTAATAAGCTAATTGTAAGTTCAGTTCAGTCGGTTCCTTGTTACAGTGACAGTTTATTGATCGAGCCTTATCAGTGTCTAAGACAAAATTTGTATGTTTATTTACTGTGAATATAATGAACCGTAAAATAATTCAATCCCGCCCAACGTCTATGCCAAATTGGTAAACGTTCTAGCAATGATTAGACATAACGATTAAGCTCGCGTTTATGAAACGCACGGTTCAATGGTAGTAGCCAACAATCAAACATAAACTTTTTTGATATAACATAAAGCATTTCAATACAGCATTTGGTATAATATTTAAAAAATAAAGATTTTTGCCTAAATCTTAACAAATACTTTAGCAAGTATTCGATAAAATTATGTTTGTAACGAAAAGCATCCCGAAAATCACAGATTCAAATCCCGCTCACGGCAGCACAGATAGTAAACTTTCATACCTATTTTTTTAACCTTTAGGCTACCGGGTGGCCACTATAGTGGTCCAGATATTAATCGGATGTTTAAACTAGTTGTTTGGAAAACATTTGTATGGGTTTTTATCACAAAAGTACGATTTTATGACATTCAAAAGTGCTGCAGCCTAAAGGTTAAATATTGTTTTAATCATATAATTTTTGAAACTATGTCAATTATATATTTCATGCTTTTATTTAATGACTATTTAAACAGTTTAAACAATTTTCTATATCAATTGTACATGTCAACATGGGCAGTACGGAACTGACCTGGAAAACTGTCTATGACCGAAACAGTTTGACATAACTAGTGGCTACGCGGAGCATGCGTTACGTTTCTGGTCGGGCCCTAGGTAGTTTTCCTAGTTAGTGCGTAGATAGAAGTAGGGAAAATTAACTTGTACCCAGTTAGGACCCATATATAATTTCTACTAAGGTGTAATTGCAGGAAATTCGTATGGTCTATTGACGCAGATTTGATTTCATTACATCGTTATTGAAATAATGACACTGGTGTAACGAATCGACTGTATCGACAACCGATAAAGGTTGGGAGTCGATATAAGTTTAACTGCGATCCGTACGTGTCACGTTAGTCGTTACATATCCCACCTATACCTAAGGTAAACCTCTCGCGATCGAGCCCGTTACTTGTCCCTTTCGTCCATCAACTTTGGAACCGAACAGACGGTAGCGGTCTCCTTTATATAAGCATTATGTATATTGTGTAAAAGCACAATAACGTGGCTACAATTTTAAGATATCAAAATGTAACGATTTTTTATTTATATCTAAGGCGATAAGGGCCAGCGTGACGTCAGTCGATTTTCCGCAAATTCCGGGGAAAGGCATTAATTTGAAAGAGCAAATTGTCTAAGCTATGCGCATCATTAAGGAGTGACGATACTGAAGAAAACCCCATGAGGTTGGACCGAGGATATATAATCTTCATAAACAACGAAGTATCATTCTCAAAGAACTACTTGCTGAAATGCCCGCAATCCTTGGAGTCACAGCGATATAAACCAGATAAGATTATTGGTTAAAATTTAATTTTTGATTATCATAATCGTTATGTTAATGTCAATATAGATATAGTTGGGTTATGAAAGAATTAATGGGATATGTGAATGATTGGATCAGAATGTCACGCTTTTAATTGTATTTAGCATGTTTTATAATTTGACATATTACGATGATCAGAGCCTAATTACTAAAGAATGTCACGTAGATGTTACCAGTCTTATATTTTTTTTTTTTTGATTATTTTTACACAAAATAATGTGAATATTACACTGGTATAGTTATTTCGAGTGTGTATTGCACTCGGCGCGATTATAGCATTTGATAAAAATAAACTTGAATAAAAGGAAATCGATCAAATGTCGCAGTTACTAAAAACTTAAGAATTGTGTAGTCGAAAATTTGTCCACTAACACGCAATTAAATTGTATCTCAAATATATCAGCGTCATCATTTTACGTAGCACACTTTAATAATAATGTGTTAGCATAGCGTTACAGTTGTTTTAAACTTTTTGAACATCTTGAGTCTAATGTGGACATCCCTGATAGGTTATGATTTTATTTATAAATACATAAGTTTGCGCAAATACGGTGGTCAGAGTACACAAAGATGTAATACATCAGTTCTCTATTCTCTCGTAGTGCCAAAGTGGGGGTGAGAAATAGTGAGGAAAAAGCAGTGATTATGCGACCCTTCAAATATCAAATTCAGACCCAAATTCTTGCAACCTTAGAGGTCTTATTACATGAAAAAAAAAGCGAGAGGATAGTTAACTGTTGAACGATCATTTGGTAAACTTACCTTTAAAGATTCAACTTTTATTTTGACCATTTTTTGCGTTTTATGGGCGAATGGATATATATTTAACTGTGCCAAGTGAAACTAATATTAGGAATGACTAGAACCCAAACCAAATCTCAAAAATGTTTTTGAAAAAAAGGGTTGTGAATTAACTTACTATGTGGACTAACTAACGGTCATACTTCAGTAAAGTTCCATACCAATCACACGGGATCAAAATGTCCACAACAGATTTACTCGATTGCTATGTCCAAACTATTGATTTTCTTTTTGTCAATTTTTTATTTAAGCTAGTTAAAATAATTGACACAAAAAAACGTAAAAATAGTATATTGTGCATCAAGAGCGTAAAGGAAGGCGGCATTAGCACAAATTATATCATTTCGCCCTTGACGCAAACGGTATTTTTTGTACGGCTTCTTTTGAAAACATTAGGCCCGATAAAAAAAAGTTTATTTCACGAATTTCGAAGTAAAATGGCTTCTCATTTAAAGAGGTTGCTCAGTGTCTTTGCGGGGCAGGCAACAAGGGGGGAACGCCTATGCTTATACACGAGTGCCTGTAGCGGCTGCCAACTTCGATTAACTAAATGTTCGCTTACGTTAAATAACCAAATTTTAGATAATAAGTATGTGGATTCGATGTATAATAATTGACTGTTTAGAAACATCTAAACAAGTAAGTAGTTAGTAACAACTAATCGTTGTTTTTTGGATAGGATAATAAAATATTGTTGCACTACTTTTCTTGGTTAGTATCGGCGAGCTCGTATAGAGAGAGATTTCTCGTACGTCCGCTCGTCGCCATGTTTATTTCTACTATGACCAAACGGATGCGCGAGTGGCGCAGGGCTGCCAACTCGCGCAAATTCAAACGAGCTATCCCCAACATTCCGCCTCCCTTGAAAGAACATTTCAAAGTTGGATATAATCAAACTTTCTTTCGACGCGGATACTTTGGTGCAAGATAGATAATAGTAATAAAATAAATGCAAGTAGCAAAGAACAAAGAACAAAGATAGGCCGTTAGGCGAACAACATATTAATCGAAATAGTAACTTTCAACTTAAAACTAGATAGTCTCTTTTTCTTTTCAACTTTACAACAGTCTTTGGTTGCGCGAATTTAAATTTCACGACAGTCCTTGTTTTCGCGAATTTCACTCGTCTTCGCCTCGCGAAGGCTCATCCAGCGGGATTGGGCAAAGATTATAAACGGACCTCTTGAATAATCCGCTCTGGGTTCGTACGTTCACGACTCTAACGACGCCATCTGGTCCTGGAAACAGATTAACGATTCGGCCGAGTACCCATTGAAGCGGTGACACGTTTTCCTCTTTTAGCAATACGAGTCGCCAAAAGTTTTGGCGAAGTTGTTGGAGATGTTCCCATCCGGATAAGCGATTGTCCGCAGTCTGCTGGAAATCGCGCTGTACCGGTTGCAAGAGTGGATCGCCGATTAGGAAGTGGGAGGGAGTTAGAACCGAAAGATCAGTGGGGTCGCTAGACAAGGGAGTCAAGGGTCGAGAATTTAAAATTGCCTCGATTTCAGCTAAAAGCGTGCTATATTCCTCGTAGGTAAGGGTCAAGCCGCGTGTCAACGTATAGAGATGCCTTTTCGCGACTTTCACTGCCGCCTCCCATAAGCCACCAAAATTTGGAGCTCGGAGCGGAATAAAGTTCCACTGTACCTTTTGATTTGCGAGATTAGTTTCGATCTTGGTTTTTTCTCGTTCGAGGAACTCGTGGACGACCTTCAATTCGTGAGCGGCGCCCACGAAGTTCGTTGCGTTATCCGAAAAGAGCTGCGAGCAGAAACCTCGCCGGGCGGTGAATCGACGCAACGCAGCCAGGAACGCTTCAGTCGAAAGTTCGGTTACCAGCTCGAGATGCACAGCTTTTGTGCTAAAGCACGTAAAGACTGCAACGTAACCCTTTGAGATGTGTATCCTCCCACGTCGTCTACTCTCGCGCATTTGTAGCGGGCCAGCATAGTCGATGCCCGTTGCAACGAACGGCCGCACGAACCCACAAACTCGCTGCACCGATAAGTTTCCCATTTTTACCTCGGGAAAATGAGGACGAAAGCGATAGCACGGTAGACATGCCTTTATAGCTTTGTGAGCTTCTCTCAGACCGCTTAAAGGCCAGAATTTGTGTCGCACCGAATTCAGTAGTTGCGTCGGTGGGCAGTGATGCAAGCGTAAGTGGTCGTCTTTCATTATGAGATTTGTTACGAAGTGTTTCGGCGGAAGGATTATCTGGTGCTTCTGAGCCTCGGATAATTCGGCGTTTCGAAGCCGCCCGCCGACTCGCTGTCCAGGATGGGGTCCAGCGCTCGGATCAGACTCTTGCTGTGTACTTTTTTATATTTTTCTAGGTCGCGAATCTCTCTCGCGAATGTTTCGTGCTGTACCATTTTTGCAACGACCCTTTCGGCCTTTTCTAACTCGTCGACGGTTAGAGCGCGATTCTTCGAAGGATTTTGTTTCTTGTTTCTCCAGCGAATGCAGTAAGCGACCACCCTCTTCAACTTCCACGGTCGCTGTCTTTAATTCCGGTAACTCTGTATCTGGTTGTTTCATGGCTTTCGGCCACGGATTCTCGTGCATGATCGACGGTGGTCCATGCCACCATAGCTCGTCGTCGACCAATCGTTCGACCGTAATTAAAGAAGGAACATGATACCACGTCGTCTCCGGTGTGAGAGACTGGATTTTTGAGATTCGGTTGGCTACAAAGGTCTTCAGGGAGTTTGGCTGAGTCCGGAGCCAGCCGAGAACTATGGTGCTGTCGCTCCATAGCTTGACGTTCCTAATACGTTCTCCGTAAGCCATTATTACCATTGTATACATGTTCGCGAAAAGCAGAGCAGCTTCTAGCTCCAAGCGCGGCATAGAAATCGTTTTCAACGATTCGATTTTCAACGAGGTGCGAGTATATCTTTCCTTCGTCGTCTACGCTCACCGCGTACATGCAAGCTCCAAAAGCTTTTTCAGACGCATCGCCGAATCCGAAAATCTCGAATCTTTCTGACGAATTGCCTGGTACGACGTTTCTTGAGATTCGTAATTCGTTGATTCGTGATAGGGAAGAGTAGTAATTCTCCCACTCTGCACGTGATTCATCAGGAAGGCTCTGATCCCAATCGGTCTCGAAGAGCCACAATCGTTGCATAATTAATTTTCTGGTTATCAGTAACGGCGCTAGTAGTCCCAGAGGATCGAACACTTGCGCGATATTCGAGAGGATGATGTGCTTCGTAGCAGCGCTATTTTCATCGATCTTGATGCAATATTGCAGACAGTCTTCCTCGACATTCCATAGCAAGCCCAATGTTTTCAAGGCTTTATCCTTGTCTAAGGTCAGCAGTCCGTCGGTCCTACTTGCTTCCGTGAGACACTCCAATATTCTATCATCGTTCGCTCTCCATTTTCGGAGCCGAAACTTTCCTCGTAACAACAACTCAGACAGTTGTTTTTGCAGCTCGACGGCCTCGTCGATCGTGTTGGCTCCTGTCAGGACATCGTCCATGTAACAGTCTTCGGTTATTGCTTTCGCTGCTTTTGCTAAATCTCGTGTTTCTGCCGTCAATTCCCTGAGACACCGAATGCCCAGAAACGGAGCACAAGACGTGCCATAAGTCACCGTATTCAGGTCGTACATTTTGACGGTCTCCTGCGAGCTTCTTCGCCACAGTATGCGCTGCAAAGCGCGATCTCGTTCGCCTACGACGATTTGACGATACATCATATGCATGAGTTCTAAACCGAAGGATTATGTCGATCAGATCTCGCTGCAAGTTCGGCCCTGGAATCAGCTTGTCGTTAAGCGATGTGCCGAGAGTCGTTTTAGCGGATGCGTCAAAAACGACGCGCAGTTTTGTTGTGACGCTATCCGGACGCACTACGGCTTGGTGTGGCAGCACGTAGGTTTCCGGTCCTCGAGATTCATTATCCCTCGATAAAAACATGTGATTTTGTTACAAATAGTCGTCCATGAATCCGACGTACTCGTGTCTCATCTTCGGATTCATCGCGAACCTTCTTTCTAACGACAGGAATCGACGCAGTGCCTGCTCGTACGATTCTCCGAGTGTAACATTCTTTCTCTTCGGTACTCGCACGATAAATCGTCCTTCACTATCTCGATTGGTCATTTCTTCAAAGTATTTTTCGCAATAATTTTCTTCGTTCGTATATGACAGCGTTTTCGGTAGTTCCTCTTGCTTCCAAAATCTCTCGATTTGTTGATTCAACAAGTCGTTCGTTATTGTCAGATGACTTGCCGAAGAACTTGGTCTCGCTCCGGATATTTCTTCGCCGACGATCCATCCCAGACGCGTGTTTTGCAGTACTCGTTGCCCTCGAACCCGATTTTTCGGCGTTCCCACGACGATTTTCCAAAAGAGTCCCGCGCCGATCAACCAATCAATTTTATCCGGCTTGTTGAGTACTGGATCCGCGAGTTGAATGTCTTTCGGCATCAATATTTGCTTTACATCTATTTAACCTTGAGGCAACTGCTCCGTAATCGTCGGCAGGACTAAACATTCGATGCTTTCCGTGAAGTCTCCGTGAATCGCTTCGATACGAATTTCCGCTACTTTTCCAGCCCTCGTTTTCGACTGGTTTATTCCGTTGATGGGTCGATGCTCCGTTCTACATCGCAGCTTCAGTTTTCTTACAAAACTTTCTGTAATCAGGTTGGATTGTGATCCGGAATCCAGAAGTGCTCTACAGACGTGAGGATTTCCATCGCTGTCGTACGCATGTAATTGCGCGGTCGATAAAATCACTTTCGTTGTTGGCCTGTGAGCGTAATAAATACTCACCAAGTTTTCGTCGTCGCTATTAATCGTCGACGAGTTCGAATTTCTCGCGGTCTGTTCGATACAGGAATTGACTTCTGCTTCTTCCTCTTCTTTCGACAGCGTACTCGTTTCTCGATGCAAAAGAGTATTATGGCGCATCTCGCATTTTTTGCACGATGTCGACCTGCATTCTTTTGCGAAATGCCCTGCTCCGAGACAATTAATGCACAACCTTTTGCGCACGACCTCCGTTTTTCTGTCTGCTGACGAGAGTTTTTGTAGCTCATCACACCCGTAGATAGAGTGTGATCCTTTGCAAAATTTACATTCCTGCTTCTTGACGGTTAGAGAGACTTTTTTATCGGGCTTTTTCTTCTCCATTGGTTTCGAATTTGTCGGCTTCACTTTCCCCTGATAGAGGACTCGGAGTGTATTGCAGCGATCGGTTAGAAATTTCAAAAATTCCTCCATCGTAGGCATGTCGGCAGCATTACGATCCTGGATTTCATTCTGCCAGTCTCGTTGTTCGGCAAAGTCGATTTTCTTCTTTGCCAAATGAAGGATCAAAGTCTCCCATTGATTGACCGGTTGACCGAGTGATTCCAACGATGTCATGTGAGTTCGAATGTGCCAAACGAATTGTCTAATCGACTCGGCTTTGTTCTCCTTTGTGATAGCAGGAAATTCTAGATCATGGTAATTTTATTATCGTAAGTATCCTTTAGAAGCTGCCATGCATGCGCGTAATTTTCGTTCGATATTTTGTATCCTTGGATTACCTTGAGAGCCTCACCTTTGAGTACGCCGACAAGAAACTGATGCTTCTGCATTGGATTGAGACCTGGATCCGCGTGGATGGTTGTCTCAAAGTTGTCTTTAAGAAACATCCATTTAGTGAACTCGCCGTTGAATTCCGCGAATTTGAGATCCGGTAGTTTCGGCCTATGCTTCGGCGCTTCCGGAACCCGCTGAGCGCGTGCATCCGGTGGATTGTTCGCGTTTTCGATTTCTCGCGCGACGCGATTTTGTTCGATTATTGCCTGGGCCTTTCCCGCGGCTTTATAATAACTCGCTTCGGTTTCCTCTTGCTGTCGATTAAATTCTTCATCGTTGTCTGTCGGTTTCGATTCGATCTCTGTTTGTACTTCTTCGAAAGCTGCCCAATACTCTTCAAGCTTGCCGAGCCTGACTTGAGCTTCCGCTACAGACCTTTCCTCGTCCGTATCGGAAAAAGTCACGATATGAATGACTTGCCCCTTTAATCTAGCACGCTTTTGCTTCAAAACTCTATAGTCCGTCATTTTGTTTGATAATAACGCGAGGAATATGGAACGATAAGGATAGGATTGTCAGCGATCCTCTTACTTGATATATTCTACCCCACGTTGGGCGCCAATGTTGTTTGGATAGGATAATAAAATATTGTTGCACTACTTTTCTTGGTTAGTATCGGCGAGCTCGTATAGAGAGAGATTTCTCGTACGTCCGCTCGTCGCCATGTTTATTTCTACTCTGACCAAACGGATGCGCGAGTGGCACCTCGATATAAATTCCGCAGGGCTACCAACTTGCGCAAATTCAAACGAACTATCCCCAACAATCGTTCTTCGTTTATTTACATTACGAATACATTATTAACAAAGTTGAAATGTGGCAAACGTGCAATTTAGTTCTCGGTAGTTGGTAGCATTGAGCACAAATACGAACACCGTATCATCAGCGCTCAGCTGTGAATCTTACGTGAATGTTCTGGTGTTCGAGTTTCAGCAAATAGTTTTGGTGTTCGACAAAAATGAAAAGACTGAAAGGAAAACTCCAATCCGAAAAACAATATAATCGTCAGTTGAAGCAAGTAGATGGTGGAAAGCAGCGAAAAAAGGTAGTTGAGCCGGAAAATGAATGCGCAGTCGAGGGACGACGCATAATTGATTTGAAGGTCATGGCGAAATACATGCACTGCCGTTCCTGCAAAGGAGAATTGTGGCTGAAAAATATTAAGCACGAAGAAAAACACGGCTTGGCCTCAATATTTTCTGTCCTCTGCCAACATAGCCTCCTAATGAATAAGGTGCCGAGCGGAACGAAGCATCTTGGATCAAATAGTAAATTGCTATTTGACGTGAACACTAAATCAGCGTTAGGTGAGTTCTACATAAATCGTCTATTTTCATGCTTTTACTTTATAAATTATTACTGATATATACGTATTTTGTCATAGGAACTGTACACTCAGGATTGGGGTACACCGCTGTAAACAAGTATAATACATGCAGTGTATGAACATACCGAACATGTCTACGAACTCGTATAAACAATATGAGAGAGAGTTCATATTATAGAGAGGCAGGCACGTTCCTGTAGCACAAGAATATAATATGTCTATACCTATACTATGTCCAAAACAATCGCCAACCGGCATTATAAGTATACGACGTTTGAGATTATACAACGCAAATTTTAAGAATAATTCTTAAAAATTTGTAGCACAACATAGTACAAATTGTGCAGAATTCAGAACAGTCATAATTTGTACGTAATAAACAAATTGTGGGGCTAACCTTTCCTTTACATTTTCTTTGGCTTATAAAATTCAAAATGTAGAATATAATTTTTAATTCTTTGCGGCACGAGGTAGCACATATCGAGCGTCATTCGGCACAATGTTTTTTTTGAAATTAGTAAAAATGGCGGGGCTAACTTTTATCCTAAAAAAGTTTTATCTTCATATAATCCAAAATCCAAAAAATGCAACATCTTTATTTACAGCACAATGTAGCATGTAGTTAAATGGGGCTCAATTCAGTACCGGAGTTATTGTTTTCAAAAAAGGCGGGGCTAACTTTACCCACATAAAGAGCTGCCCGAATAGATTTGTAAACTGTATGCGTTCTGTTATATTTAATATTAATTAATGGTTGCTGTTATCACATATGTCGTGTGCTGCCTGATAGTTTAATAATATAACGTAAATATCTGTTAAGTTTGTTTGATCAATAATAAACAAATTTTAATTATCGTGATTTTTTTTAATATTTCGCGTTGTATCTCCTCTGTCATCATGCTGAACAAAAGTAAAAATAGGGTTAAAAAAAATATTGAATACTCTTTGTGAAGCTGTGGCAAGAAATGTCACTCATAACGAGGGAGTAACAGTTTGTGCGTTCAAACTGCGGCGCCTATTCAAAATGGCCGCCTCGATAGCGCCGTTGCCACGCGTCGTAGCGTGCTTTACCGTTTTACGCAAATCAGCTAAAATTTTCTGTTTTATTTCATCAGTATCTCGATAACGAGGCAGACAAAAAGTTTTACTCTTCGATGAAATTATTAAAACAAATGTAAAGAATTTTTTCTACCTTATTGATTTCAACTCTTACCATTTTTATAACGCTACGAGAATTGTTACAGAATTATAGTACAGCTTTCGCTATGTCGCGCGTGTATAAGAGCCTAACTTGAAATATTTATTGCTCAACAACAATGCAGACGAATAACTTAATATTTCGCACAGAGTCGTAATACCTATTCGCCAATATCCTCAATAAATTTCAGCAACTTCTTACCACTATGCGTTAGCTGGGCAACCTCCATAAAAATTCAGAACTTTTTTAATTTTGAATATTTTTTATTAAAGTTTAACGATGTAACTTTAGAAATATTTTTTAAGCAAAATCTTAGCGTGACAGTACGCGGTTCAAAAAAGGTATTTATTTGGAGGTATGAAGTAGGTAATTGTAGAGAAAAGTAGGTTATTCGTGAAAAATGAGCGTATTTATTTCTGCAATTATGTGAAATAATCTAATGATATATTAATTTAATATTCTAATAAAAAAATAAAAGAAAAAGACATGATCTTTCTCACTGTCAGAAGCATTTCTGCCGAAAGCATTGGAAGTTACGTCATCGAAATCATCATAGAGCAACTCGTCTCGAATTGCCCAATGTGAGTTATATATGCCATTGAATATACACAAAAATATATGTCATTTATATTATCCTTGCAGAAAAAATTGTTCACATTTAAAATAATACTTACACTTCTCTAAAGATAATTTAGCACAAAAATAAATAAAAAAAGATTTCAATAAAATTTACACAACTGTCACATTAGGGTCAGACTGATCCCAACACACGAAACGTCTTCGCTCAGGGTGCCACAAACAAACTTAAGCTTTGCGGCTAACAGCTGATGTCTGAACGTAGAGAGGGAACCTCAAACTAACAGTAAATGGCGGGTTAGGTTCAAGTTTTAAATACAGACTTAGAGAAAATTCAGCTCAAACTTTCGTTGGGATTACTGTGACCCCAGGTGACCGTTAATGGTTAATTCATTTTCTTTTAATTTAATAAAACCTAGGAACAATTAAAAGGGGGTATTTCCATTTCTACAGCTACATATGTATCAGTTTTATATGAAACTATAATGTGTGTCAATAAAAAATGTTACACATGTTTTTATTCATTTTTAACCTTTTCGTTACAAGTGGGACATACATATATGTCCAAATGACTGAAAGTCCATAAATTCTACAAAAATTAATCGATCGATGCAAACTTGAGTTTATTTTGAAGATCAAAGCCTGCTCCATCTGCAAAAAATTGGCATAATTCGATGTTACACCCCTAATTCGTTCAATTTGACAACGTGTCAAAAACCCCAAAATCCGGAAAAAAAAAATCACAATTTCTGCCAGCATCTTCATTTTTTAGAATTCATTCTCTTCTAGTTACCTTCAGTTACTGACAAAAGTTAGTGAAAAAAATTGGTTATACGAAAACCACCCCCTAAATGAACTCCTACTAGTTATGGAGATACTTCATGTCAGATGCGTATTGTTTGAACCATTCACTCACTACACAGCGACCCCAAAAGGTGAACGGAACAGTGAGAAACAATATTCGAGCTGTTGACACAAAGGAAAAGTATTTTGAGTTCTGTTGGAATCAAAATTTAAACGCAACGATCTGTCGCGCCGTTAGTAATATTACAAACCGACTGATGATGCTGAGGACGTGTGTTCCCATCCAGTTACAATCAGGCCTATAAAGCTGGCACCCCCACTAAGTCCACAAATTTTTAAACCATCTGGAAATTACAGGTTTTTTTATAGGCTTTTAAATGTCACCAAAAATTATTTTTCAGCTCATCCCTGTTTCGAGCAAATTAACATTCAAAAGTCAGGGTACCAGCTTTGTAAAAAGTTAGCACCAATTTTTTTATAAGCATATTAAGCATTACAAACATATTTATAAACTTTGTATGGGCACTTCAGTTATGTTACTCGCAACTCGATCGGAACTGCCCCTAAAAAGTTAAACATTAAAAAAAATGGTTAAAAATAAAAATTCATTTTTTGTCATATCTTTGTAGGATAATTATAGGCTAATTATAGTCTCTTTAACGCGCGAAAACCCAATTTTATTTACGCCTCCCTTTTCCAATGCAGAGCATAATCAAAGATGTGAATCTGAGATATGATTTTCATTTACTTGGGAAAAGAATACAGTTCTGCTTAAAAGGTATCAAGTTTTTCATTTAAAAAAGTTTGAATAATATATGTGAATAAATATAAAGTATTTAATAATATCCCAAGATGTGCCTTCCTTCAATTTTACTAATATTAGTATATCAATATTTAGATTTCTACCTTCGGCAAGTTAGATGCAAGTTATAAAATCGTGGCAAAGATCAGGTAACGTATAGTGCATGTCATAAAAAGTAGATTTATGGTAACGGAGGGTTTGCAATCGGTTTACACCTTCTACCCACAATGACAGGCATCGAGGACCATGTACCACTATTTAAAAAATGTTGCTCTAAATGAGTTTATGTACTCGCTCAGCGCAATAGAGAAGGCCTCAATTCTATCTCTGAGTATTACTGTACTTGCAAAAATAGAGCACGTACTGCAGGATGCTGTACACATATGATGACCGTTATATAGTAAACCTCGGCTTTTGAACACATTTCCCTTCCTGGTAAATTCCTCCCTTATTGATTTTTTCCCTACAGATGAGGATTCTACTAATGAAGAAAACACTTAACTAAATTCCTGTCTGCCCATCTTTGAGCGATTCACAATATATCCTCTTATACATACTTTTTCTATGGAACTGTAACTGATCTCCTTGACTGCCTTCTAAGCCCTGAAACACCATGAAGGCTACAGTTCTAAATTTTGTTCATTAACACTTTTTTTTAGTACTCGCTGAAAGGAACTCACTGGTATTGGTCTTATCACTGCACACACAGGGCCCAGAGTGGCACATTGTTTTTACTTCCAAGTAATATAGCTTATTCAGATAGCTCCAGGTTATAGAGACATACATAGAGAGAATTTTGTGAAAATTCTCATATTGGGCATAGTAAAAAAGATTGCAATGTCTACTGTGTCACAGACTTACTTACAGTTATACCTATATATGTTGAAAGTTTGAGTAAGATTGGAACAGCAATGATTATCATTTGTAATGATGATTAGTCAAGTAACCAGTGAAAATATTATCATATAAAGCACTAACACCTTCGGAAAGAATAGTTAATTACTGTAATATAGACACCGGCAAAAACATCTGTGATGTAAATAAAAGGGCGCCAAATACGTATAGCTGTTTCAGGTACTTCACTTATAAAAAGTTTTAAAATCAGTATTTAGTGCCAAGTGTGAATCCATGATAAATGTACCACCTTGCACCATACTATATTAAAGCGCTATTTGTCCATGTAAATATACATAATTTAATTATATTACAATATATAAGATTTAACGTATGTATTAATCACCTATCGCACAACTATTATTGGCGGTGAAAAATTTCTTATCGAGTACTACTTGACGGGTCGTGCCTCGAGACTTTTAATGAACAACAATATTGAAATGAACATTAAGAGAAAATATACATTGCATTGCATTATATATACACAGAATGGAAAGAAGAGAATAGTTTCATGACACAGTCAAAGTATGATATGCAATACGTTTGACTTACCTAATGGGGCACCACTTTTAAGAAAACAATTTATAGGTATGAACTTATTGAATATATCCTGGGGTGCCTTATTCTTTTTTTAAATCGTCACTCCCACGCGTGTACTTTTGTATACACGCATTAAACTGATCGTCTTACCGCCGCTATACTATACGTACTTGGCGCGAGACTCTACTGAGTCTCTTGATTATACAGATAGCGTTTCATAAATTATTGTACCTGCGCGTATCTCATACGATCTAACTATTTTGCATTAAAGAAACAAATCACAAAATACAAACTCAAGTAGTTAACAATGATAATAATCAAAAGATTACTTTTTCGGAAAAAGTATACGGTACTGGTATACTTCGTTTAGAGTAACTTATTTTAAAGTGTCGTTTATAATTAATTGAAATAAATTTTGACATCAACGCATTCTAGTTTCTTAAAAATTCTGATGTGTTTACTTACATGCTTATTTGTATCTATTATATTAGAAATATAACTTACAACTTATAACTTTATCTGTAATCCAAGCTATCTATGTAAACAACTATTGAAATATTGCATATGTAATGCGTGTGGAAAAACACTCAAAACTTCTGCCTCTCATTCCCAAGATAGTATCACTGAACTAGTTAATTTAAAGAGCCGTGGCCGCTTGATTCACATAAAATGTATTTTATTAAAATTTAATAAAATTGGTCGTTTATTTATTTTTAAGAATAAATAGTTTTTAAGATAGTCTCAGTGTCATAAATTTGCAGAATGATTTTAAAATAGCAAAGCATCGTATGATTTTATAAACTTTACATATGTAAATAAAGTGCTGTTCAAATATTTAGTATTTCTTTTATTTGTTATAACTATACTTTGCTAAGAAATAATAAATTCATTGTATATTTACTTAGGTCTTCGTCGTACTCGGCTTTTCCGACGCTAGCGCCAACGGGAAAACTGAATTATTATTTAACCTCACTAAAGATGATGCTCGAAAAGCATTATAGCATAGGAAAGTGTTCAGACCTGTACGTACATAAGACCGTGTATCCGATTTGGAATCGTTTTACACTCGACTGTAACTTGCCACACCAGTGTTTATCCGTTAGCGTCGGTCTCGGTTCTCGTTTTGTGTATCCGTATTTCGACGATCCTTCACGAAGTAGGACTATGCGAACAAGTTCAGATTCGTAATCAACGACCTTAAAAACGCCCGAGTATCGAGTTTCGTCACCTAAATGAACAGGAACTTAACACGTTCTGTGCCGGACAATTCCAAATGTCTTGAATGGTATGTACATTTACCGTGGGCCTTACACGCCCCACGCGGCACAGAACGAGTTAATCGATGCGTAATTATATGCATATGGTTTTTTAGATTTTTCAACGAAACCACTGGCAACAAAAATTTATCATTAGCTTATTCGTGACCACTAAAAAATTATACATCGATTAAGCTCCTGTTTGACCTAATTAACTAAAAAATTAAACTTTCTTTAGCCAACTTCATAGTTGAAATTTTATTTTTGATTCTAATTAGTCCGCCAATTACCACCAAAAATCCACCAATTTAATAAGCGAAGCAGAAATTGAATTAGTCTAAGTTGTAGGGCTAACTTCACCTAGGTGATTTCATCCAAATCAACTCATGTTTTGTATCTTGGTCCGCTATATTGGCTCCGCCATTTGGAATTTATCAATTTTGAGTTCAAATTTGTAATTAACGACCGTGAACCGCCCCCCCCCCCCCCCTTTCCCAGTATCTTTCAAGTAAACTGTGGGTAAGGAAAAATATAGTTAATATTTGGGGTCGAATTCACCCTTTAGGGGTAGTTTTCGAAACAAGGAAAAATCTGAAATTTGTTTTCTTTTTTGTATCTCCTATCCTCAACAGTTAGTAAACAGCAATAAATGGTTTTATGACATCACTAGAAAAAAACTCGTCACTAAAGAGTTAAACTCATTGCAGAAATTTGTCTAACTCTTTTTTTACGAAATAACGGGAAATAGCAACCTGTGAAAGGCAACGTATCGACTTCACCATCGATGGAGCGCCACCTTTAGCAGATCGCCATTTCCTTAATCTTCAATTCTTGTTAATTAAAGTTGGTCAAACCATAAGCACTTATTTAAAATACAAAATCGTTTGATTTTTTTGTTTCAAATTACGTAGAGTCCAGATATAAAGCCAACCGGAGATTCGCGTGACATCACAAGCAACAGCTCATTATTTCGCAGGAAAAGAGAAAAGATCCTGTAATGAGTTTAAAAATGAATAAAAACATCCATACAATTTTTCATTCACAGATATTATAGTTTCGTAACAGAAATTCACAAAACAATAACACATATTTAGCACTAGAGATGGGAATCTACCCTTAATAATTAGAACATTCTCCGAATAAATTTAAAGAAGCTGGAGTACTTCCTATCTACAAAAGTGGAAATAAAGATGTAATAAAAAATATAAAATTCTCAATGATGGACAATACAGTTTCAGAGAAGTATCTTACATAATGAATGCAGTGGGAGTTTTTATATAAAAATATATAGTTAACTTAGAGAATATATGTCGACAGCGTCAGTGGCTAGATTTCCACCATGAAGGATTTAGAGAGGATTAACCATCCATATATAACATTTGAGAAGAATACACAAACGTGATTGGTTAATCCTACTTAAATCTTGCACAATAAAAACGTAGTTAGCGTAACTACAATGGCTTGCAAAATTAAAATATTAAAAAGAATGAAACTAGAAAGCAATCACAAACAAGTCTCCTTAGTAAGTACACACCCATGTATAATCTTAGTTGAAAAAAATATATAATAGTATAAATCTCACCTTTATTATTTGTAACAATAATTACAATTGATATCTTTCAAAAACTTGAGGCGATACAATTTTATGCAAGCCTTATTTATTCATTCTCTCATATTCACGATTTCCTTTTTAAGACAACTTGTAATTGAAATCGATGTAGCAACCAATCGATGATTAGGCATTGGTCAATTATGGCAACTCGTTTTTGGAATGTTATTACTTAAAAATGTACCAAAAGGTGAGATGTATAAGTAAATATCACACAATTTTACAGAAAATGTTCAAAATATTATATATCTAATTTTTTTAAAAATATAGTTTATAGTAAAATTAAGGATAGATTCTAATAACTGACCGTGCCAACGATCGTTATAACCCTAACAAATGTATAAAAATTAAGGATGATGTTCACAACATTAAATGTTAATATTGAAATGTAATGCATGCTTTTGATTTCAACATAGATCTAGTTAATAAGGGGGGAAAAATAGAATTACGTTTAACTTTAACGCTAACACCTGTATTCTATAAAAGATTACAAATGACTAAAGTTAATAAAAAATAACTTCTTTTTGAATATAGGTTAAGTATAATCATCGCACGTGACTGAAGAATCAAGTTACACTCCTACACTGTTGGACGTCATATCATAAAAAAGATGTAAGTGCAATAGTAACTTATTCAAATTATATTTTATATCTCTTAGTATAGTAACAAAACGTAAAATAGCAAGCTTTTACTGAATACATACCACAGCTCATACAGATGATATCAATCCACTGTTCGTAATCATTTAAACTAGTATTTTAGATGTAAATAATAATTGCACCATTAATCTGTCAAAACTATACTACTAAATTTATTAACACAGATGTTTAAAAACCCGAAAACAATTAATCTATAAAATTTACGTAAATTTCATTTGTTTTAACTTTTCTGAAGCCTTCCCAGGACTCTGCAGGACTCTGTTTCTCTAGTTTATGCGAGAAGCTTTTGTGATACCAAATTCAAGTTTCCACCAATAACAGTTCTAATGCATGCGACACAATTGGTCAAAACTGGAAACTCGAAAATTAGGGCCCCTGGGACCCTATTACTAAATCTTGTTATAAATGCATAGCATGCGAAAATTTAGCATAGTTGTACCATTCGTCATTTTAAAAACATACTCTTAGATCCAGCCAATAATCTGTCGGAAAGGATTCTCAAAGATCAATGATGCAGCCGATATAATTCAAGAGTGCTGTAAATTTACAGGAACCAGGGATCTTATTCCTGAATCGTACTATAAATTTATAACATGCTAGAATTATAGAATGGTTATATGAATGGTCATTTTGTAAACTTTTTTTTAAAGCCAGCCAATGAAATGGAAGGACCAATGGCGATAAATAGGGTCGCGAGCACTATAGGCGTGTTCAAAAACAAGCAGGATTCGATCAATTGCGTTCAATAATGTGAGACAGGCATTACTATTAGGGCTATCGCACATAAAACTTCCGTAAACATAACCTCAAATTCAGGCCAATGGGCATACGTCCACAACTCCATAAAATATTACGGACGTATGCTCAATGGCCTAAACCTTACGTTATGCTTACGGAAGTTTTATGTGCGATAGCCCTTACACAGTAGTCTTAAACCGATTTATTTAGTACTGATCTAAAAGAATGGATCAATCCCAAATATTCCCTTTTCCCTTTTGATTAAAATCAAAAAATAATGGGAATGAACAAACTTTATAATTAATATTCTTCTCGTTTATATGTAGATAATTTGTTAATTCCCATTAGTTTTTGTAGATCATTTTATACTAACCATATCTGTCACTTCTATCACTCTTCCTTGAAATATCTTTACATCCATTTCGATCTCTCCACATTGACGCCAATAAACTACAAGAAGTTAGACTAAATACAAATTCTTGTGCAAGACGCTGGTAGGTCACGTTCGATTTAACGCTGCTCCTACGGCATATGAAAAAGTACCTTAAGAACTACAGTACTGCCAGTACTGAATGCTTACATGGGAACACAGGAATAATCCTTCCTCCCTTCTTTTCCTTTGTGGCTTTCTCCTCCAATGAGCATATGTGCCAATAGTCATAGCATTTACAGATTCCACTCATAGAATAACGATTGAGTACATTGAAAATGAAGTATAGTTAAACTATATAATGTAATATCGATGTAAGGTTTACTAAATATAATTTTGTTATGTTGGTAAAACAAATTTTTTGAGTCACAAAAATATAGTTATTATATGTATTATTTATTCATTAATATTTCATATACATTATACAATTTTCAAACAAATAATTTCGGTAAATCGAATAAGCTACCAATTTGCAGCGTCAAGAGGTACATCCATACTCTTCAATTACTCGACGTGAACTGGCACTAAAAAAATCCTATGTTCTGCCTTTTATCTTTGAGAGGAAGTGGTGTAATTTTTACCTATGTAATTATTTTACCGAAACACCAACCATAATTCCGCCGAGTACCCCCTATACGCAGTTTATAAACAGCCCATGACGTTATCCTCATAAGCTCCCTCCCGAAATACCGAAATACTTCAAAATCGAGCCTAAAAACATTTTCAATGTTAATATCTATCGCAAATTCTCGTTAAGACCACAGTTATTACATTGGACGGGTAGGAGATGCGGAGTCCATGTATTATAAGTCTATGGGTGATCCATTGGTCCAGGGCACTGTTGAGAGCGCAGTCACGCTCGTCAAATGCGCATTCGAACGCGAACTTGACAACCAAGGTGTCCAAAAGAATTCTCGTCGAATACGTAACATATTTTTCTGGAAAATTTGAAGACAAATGGCATAAATTATAACAAAAATGATTATCATTTTACTTCTCAAGCAGAGTTTAATTGATCTTTAAACGATACCAATTTATTAAATTGTTGCCGATCACAATCACTTTTTATCCCATTTTTTCGGAAATTTCCAGCCATACTACGCTTATATATTTTGGTAGTCTGACAAATGAAATTCTAATGAACTGTTTGATTAAATTTAAACGAACCAGAATTCATATTATCTTCTCATGCAGCACAAAACATTCAGATATATTTTAGAAATATTACTGAAACATATCAATCTATTTGTTATGCCTCAGCAATGTTTGTAAATCATTTCTGAATGTTTTATGCTGGATGAGTTAACAATAATTATTTATTCCAAATAATTTTTTTTAAAGCACAAGTTCGTATAAAAGAGAATTCAGAGGTTATCAAAATAAACATTATTTCGAAGATGCTCCATAACTTTCTTCACATGATTAGTTAAAATCACCTTCATTTTCATTTTTCTTGAAGTCCAGCTGAGCACCATCTCTCTCCACGCAGTGGCTACTAAAGTCAGAAGATTTAGTCAGCCAGCTAACGACAAATTTCAGAATCCTGTCTAAACCAATTCTATATTTCTCTGTACACATGAACAGATTTGTTATTCTTTACCAATCTGATTATTGACATGTATCCATACAATATACAACTTGAATACTAAGAATGAAAACATTTTGAAGTTAATATTATGCATCAAGTAGATTTTCTAATAAATGAATTTAATAAATTTTTGATTAATCACGGAGCGAATTTATACACAAAGAATCGTGCTGATTTAACATGATAATAATAGCTCTCGTTCATAGACATTTAGATGTTTCAATTGTGATTTAAAAAAATATTTTTAATTAACAAAATTATCCTACTAGTTTTCCTTTGGCAACATTTGGTCCACAGCGGAAATCGCGTACAAGTTTCAGCGTTTTATAAATACGTCTCATTTGTA
The DNA here is from genome assembly GCA_030142615.1 of Syrista parreyssii. NCBI lineage: Eukaryota > Metazoa > Arthropoda > Insecta > Hymenoptera > Cephidae > Syrista > Syrista parreyssii. The sequence continues at coordinate 182,065 of JARQTG010000186.1, read as the reverse complement.
ATTTGTATTTAAATGATTTTTATTTGAAGTTGTAAGTAGAAATACGCAGCCTCCTTCTTTATTTACTCGATGAAAACTGCTAATTTTATATACATATTAAATATCCTTCGAATGTACTTTATTAGATAGATTCGACTTGAACTCTATTCTCCAATTCTCTTATTTACTATGATGCGTATGCTTGCTAAATCTCCCATGCTCCCCTTCAGACCGATCTCGTTTCTTCTTTTTTTCGAAATGCTTATCTTCCCTATAACGACGGTCCTTATCTTTATGTTTATAATCATAGGATTTTCTATGCTGTTGCTCATTCTTCCTGTCTTGTCCGTTTCTTTTACTATGTTCTTTACTAGCATTTCTTGTCGATCGATCTCCACTGTCGTCTTGCCTATACCGGTCTCTACTCCTATCCCGTTTTTCGTATTTGAGATCCTTTCCATTATCTTTACGTGGACCTCTTCCATCTTCAGCGTTCTTGATATTCCTTTCATTATCTTGTCGAAAATTTCTATCGTCATCGACCATTCGTCTGCTCAAATCTTTACTGATTCTTCTGCCACTGTCACTGCGAAGATTTCGCTCTTCCTCTTTTCGTTTGTTGTACTTGAATTCGCGACTTTGAAACTTTTTTTCGTGATATTTAACCTGAGGTTCATCGTTAGATTCCCCTTTGTCGTTGTAATATCGTATACCTTTGCCTTTGCCACGCCACCGCATTTTCGCTACGGATTGCGAGAAATCTACGTGTATTCTGCGATCATCTATGAGTACATTGTCCATTTTGAAATAGGCTTCCTCACAGCTCTTACGATTTTCGAATTCTATGAAAGCGTACTGTAGTGAATCGCCTGTTTGTCGATCTCTGATGACTTCGCATCTAGAAGAGAGTGGGTTAAATTTGAACTCTTTAATAGATTTTACTAACAATGATTATACATGAGGCAAGTTCTGAAATTTACTTACCCAACAATCTTTCCGAATCTGCTAAAGATTATTTCCAGATCATCATCATTTGTTACTGGATTTAGTTTACAAACAAATAAGACATTTTCTGGCGGTGCCATGTCCGCATCGGGTATATCTCCAACGATTTCTAGAATAGTTGCTCGGGCCTTAGCTTCTTTTTCTTTTCGCATTTCAACAATCTGTTCTATTGTCATGCCAGCTGTATCGTCAATTACTTCATCGGCACCTATTCTGTCGCTCTGTTATTGGAAATAAAAGAGATTTTTGAAAAAGATACATGATTATTAAAAATGCTAGCATACCATCAATGCCTCCTTTGTAGGTTCCGGACTACGATCTGGTATAATGAGACCTGTAGGATCTTCATAAGGATCTTCTAAAATGACAGTATGAGATATTCTAATGTCCTGATATGGTCTATGTTCTCCATCACAGATCGTCTCATTGAATTTTAAAATGATTTCAAGACCTTCAACAATTTCTCCAAATACACAATGCTGACCATCAAGTGATTGGAGCTCAGGTCCCAGAGTAATAAAAAACTGAGAGCCAAGCATATTGTTGCCACAATTAACCATGGAAAGTAATCCAGACCTCTCATGCCGAATTTTAGGCATTTTCTCTGCCTCATAATAACGTGCCTCTTTTCCAAGAACACATCCATACACACTTTCTCCACCTTTCCCAGTTCCTGTTGGATCACCAGTTTGTGCAATGAAATTGCATTGTACTGAATGAAATAAGTTCCAGTTGTAGTACTTAATCTTGCAAAGTTTAAGAAAATTTCGACATGCTGTAATAACCAAAAGTTGAAATTATATACGATGAAACATTACTCGATTAAGAAATCCATTATTAACTTACTTTGTGGCCGTTGATCTGTGTATAGGTCTACTGTAAAATCTCCAATCGTCGTTTCTATTACCACAGCCATTGCTATTATAATTCAATACAACCTAGTACGTTTTAAACTATATTTTACGAAGTTTCTAACATACACATAATTATGTAAAAATCCTTATTTCGCAGTTTCAAACTTATCGAATCGACGTACAGTAAGTTCGCTTAACTTTACTTGAATTTAATAACCTACATCTAACGTTATTTAATGAAAAATTCACAAATTTAACATTTGTAACTGGACTTCATGTTACGCTTTGACAGGTTAGAAAGCAGATACATTGGGAACATGGTGGGAAAAAAACAAGGTGTACTCGCTAGAGGGGTCGAAATTTAGCACGTTCTGCGCAGACATAACAGCTGGGCCAACCGAGCACCATATTGGATATATGTATATGTCGATGCGTGATGTTAGGAATAAGAATCCTAAAGGATATTATGAATTTAGATTATGCCCATATATCTAGGGACTGTTGATATAAGTTTAGTCTAGTTTACATCTAGATCTACTTCTTAAGGGGGGATTTTCTTTTTTTTCACTAAAATTACCGCTTTTTTGGGGATTTTTTATTGACAAAATTATGCAATCAATTGATTCCAAATGTTGTGCATCTATTTATTATTATTTTAGGTATTCACAAAACAATTATCAATCACTTTCTTAAAAAATCATGCCCGCAAACTCCTCTTGACGATGACACCGCACAAAGTTCCGCGATCGCTGGTTGGCATAATTTCACCACTCCAGGTGATCTGAAATAAAAAAATTGAATGGCGTTTTATTCTATATACAAGTAGCCATCGTTTGACGAAACAGAAAAATATATACATATATATTTTTGAGGAAATGGTAACTTGTCAAACTCAAATGATCAATTTGGCTAAAAAACCAATTTTTTGGTATAAATAAAAAAATACATAACGTATCGCTTTTCTGGTTCATCAAACGATAACAAGATGTTTGCTGAACATGTTCAAATTTGAAGTTGATCGGTCCAACAGTTTTTAAAATATCATGCTAATCACTTGCGAAAAAGCTGTTTCGAGAAAAAACGCGTTTAAAGTTTCAAGTACAGTTTACGGAGGCATATCAAGTACTTACAATGTTTTTCTAATAATCTACTATACCACATTATTTCTTCCTCTGCTTCGTTGAACTCGTTTTAGGCCATTTGCTCAGTTCTACAGCTTGTTCGAGACTCTTTTGTAGCCTCGAGGCTGCGTCTCGCCGATCTCTTGCAGACGCTGTTGGTCCCGCGCGTAGGCGAATATGTTTGCTTGCTGGCCAATTGTGATTCCAATTGTTGTCATTGTTTCCAGGGCGGCAGAGAAGCCTTCATTAAAAATTCCGGCTACTAATAATGGCCGCAACTGCGATGCTTTTTGAGCCACAGTGAAGATGTTGGGTGTGAGCCGCCAGACAGTAAAGTTGCAACTTTCATTGTGATTTTGCGTGTCGCCACCCAAACACGTTTCTAATAGTTCTCTTCATAAATTGGCTTTAAAGCATTTTCGACATCTATATCAAGTATCGATTCGCGATTGAATTTGTCCAGGGTTTCCCAGCGTCAGCTTTACGCCATTTGTAGCAACTCTGTGGTCCAATTGGACATGCTGAGGATTTTCATTCGTCGAGTCGGTTAATGATTTATAACTTTGCCAATTTTGCGAATTTCGACTTGCAATTTAGTACACATATTCTTAAGACCCTAAAGAATAAAATACCGCAAAAAAAGGTTGTCTTCACCCAAAAAAAGAAAATCCCCCCTTAATATTACGTTTAATACTGTGACCCGATGGATTGACGGGTGACGCATAGGGAGATGCAAGACAAGGGCCTGATTTTTAATACCTTTTGTCGAACGTGGCAAGTGTCTTAGTGTGTTAATTAGGGAGAAGGCAGTCTCAGTTTTGGTTTTGAATAGAGCGTATGGCTTTGGAGGACTGGGCTTAAGAATCTTGCTCCTCGTGTTATCATGTCTCCCTTTGCTTGACGGAAGTTTTTTAGTTTTATTAACGGGTTACAGTAGCTACTACTTTATTATATTACTGGATTTAATAAATAGTACTGCAAGAGTAACCATGGATTCGTCTGCAACGGAACGGCTCTCGGCTCTCTATACGTTATACATATCAGAAGTAAACATAATTGCGGTTTCAAATAACCAGTCGTATACCCACAAAACTTAAAAATTAAAACATTTCCTTTTTTCTCATACATTTATTATATCGACGAATTTATACTTTCCTTTATGTAATTATTTATTATATTTATGTATTTTTTAATGTTTTATCATGCTTTGCTTCAGTTATATTGATTATATGAAATAAAACTGTGCTATACACAGAAATGAAGAAAATGTTGAATGATTTTCAAAATTGGGATTTTAATTCTAATGGTCAATAAATCAAAATGGCTCCCGCTTGACTCAACGCGCTCATTGGCTGTTACAGAAGGATGCGCAAAAGCACACCTTGTTTTCATTCGACCATGAGTGCTGTTCCATGGCGCTCGGAAAACGGAATTGGAAAGGCGAAATGGTGGGGGTTGACCAATCAGGACTGTTCCGTTCCGAATTTTAATACCCTGGCTCCCGATGGAGCATATTTTACGGGAGACAGAACGAAATTCTAACCTTACTTTCTATACAAACTTGATATATGTATTTACCAAAATTTAATTAAAAATTATATAAATTCTTTCTACGATAACAATTATCTTAAATTATATAATTAATAAGAAATAGCTTCCTGTAAGGTTAGAATTTCGTTCTATTTCCCGTAAAATATGCTCCATAGGAAGCCAGGGTATTAAAATTTGAAACTGAACGGTCCTAATTGGTTGTCCCCTACCATTCCTTTCTCCGAGCGTCATGGAACAGCACCCTAAGTTTACACGACAGGTTTTAAAAAGGATTAACTAATCGCGCGTAAGATTTGAAAATATCGTATGTAGGTGTAAACTTAGTGTATGATTGGGAGCTTTTCAATTAATAGGCACAGAACGACGTAACTCGACACAGCTAAACCACTAGTTTTTACAAAAAGAGTTTGCTAGAACCAACCAACCATTAGACTTCGAATTGTGCCGAATGTTGCCTCTCAGTAGGCAAACTCCCATTAAGGATCTCGCTCAGTGGGTATCGCACACAAACTTTCGTAAACATAACGTAATAATGCCTTCATAGCTTTGCCGGTCCAGGCTGATAAATCGGGATAACCAGGGGGTCTTCCTTTAACCCTACCATACGATTGGCTAACAACTATTCACGTTTTATATTTTCACCCCAGGATTTAAATAACATTGACCATGGTTTTATCTGCGGGATTTAGAGAGAATTAACCGATCACGTTTGTGTATTCTTCCCAAATGTTGCACATGGTCAATGACTACGTTTATAACTAATATAATAACAATCGTTCGCTTACATTCTCTACGTCTAACTTTAATGACCTTTGGTTACTAGTATACCCTGCTTTAAAAAATGTATTAAAACCGATTGAAAATAGCCAGCAAACACAATATCATATGTAACGCACACGTTAGTTACAATGGCTGTGTTCAGCAGAAACACCGCTGAGGAAGCAAATGCATTTGATTGGTCAAATCTCACAACTGTTGCAAGATTTACGATCAAATGACCAATCAAACATATTTGCTCCCTCAGCAGTGTTTCTGCTGAACACAGCCAATGTCACCTTCATTTACATAACGTCTACTGGTACATTGTGTTTGCTGGGCAGTTAGAGGAAAGGAATCAGATTTGTGCATGATATATTTCTTATCAAATCTTATAGATATTTATTACTGAAAATGAATGAGACTCCCATTGATGCCAATAAAATATTTGTTGTTCATGGAGTAATCACCAATAAAGTTATATTGGACATTTACAATCTATTCATCCCGAATCATTGTCAATCGGAATACAACTGCCTCCGAGTGCCCCGAGTGTAATTGAATCGGATATCTATCGGTCTCTATAGATTTTAATAAGATTTTTTTAAGCAGAATAACTCAAATATTTACAAATGCTTCTCACTGAAACGGCTTTTTCAACAGTTTTTTTTCCCTCGTCTTTTCTTTTCAAGGAATTTATACACTTTTTTTGTAAATTTCATTTCTATAGTAACTTCACACTTATAATACTGTGTATTTATGTGTAAAACGAAAAATATAGCACATGAACCGTTTTCAGAACTTTTATGATGGTTCCAGCGTCCACTGTGTCCAGTAGCTGTCAGACACAAAATCTCATAAGGTTGGTCGTTTTTACTTGAGTATTTTCGATGAATATAGTATATCATTACATATACTACATACATATAATATACGTAGCAATCAGTTGAAAAAGTACTTTATTAGAACCAACAAAATCATTACATTAGAGTCTTATTAGATATGGAACTACAAAGGTCAAGACGAATTAATTTGCCCAATAGGCTGCAAGTACAAAATACGATGTTTATATATTCCAGGTACTAATGAGCTCATCACCATATGAGTAATCGCTGCAGTAAGTCCCCAGACTCTGTGTTTACCACCAGTATAGCTGGGTAGACTGTAAGTATTTCTAAATTGCGTAAAGTGACAAGAAGTAGGATCACAAAGTTTCTTCAAACTCAAAACGAAAGCCTCTTCGACCTCCTCTGGATTAAGCTGTAAATTGTCCGGATCAAGTTCGCCGACAAAACCAAGAACCGGAAAAACAGTAACATCCTTTCGTCCAATAGGATTTCCTCTAGTCCAAATGTCTATTTTATCTTGTGGAATTTTTAATTCCTCCCAAGTTTCCCGTAAAGCTGTTTCTTCTAAACTTGAATCATTCTTATCGTGCATTCCTCCAGGGAATGAAACTTGACCTCGATTTGTATTTAACTTCGTTGACCTCAAAGTATATAAGAGGCCCAACTCACCTTTATGTATGCAAAGTGGAATCAATACGGCGGCTTTGCTAGCATTTTCTTGAATTACTCTTCGAGGCTGAAGATACTGCTTTAAATTGCGTATGCAAGACTTCCTGTTCTCTGAACTTAGCACCACTTCCGGTCGCAACGCAGCTACATGTATTGCGCTTAGAGATGTGTGTGAATCCAAGGCCTTTGAAAACAAAAAAAATATTTTTTTTTATTTCAATTTCGTATACGTGAGCGAATGAAATCTTGAAATTTTTTATTTTTCACGTTTTTCCCTGCCATTAGATTTTCACGAAAATTATGCAAGTTATTCAGATTTTCTTGTTTTTATCAGAAACTTTAATTGTCAATAAAAAATGGGAAATTATATTTCTCCTAGTATTTCCCTCCAAAAATATGTTCATAACATCCTGCCATCTCGTGATGGTTGCACAAACTTATACAATCTTTCAGATAATACAGTACTCACAAAATGTCGTAGAAACAGCTGCCTTGAGAAAGTTCGTGATCCGTAGGACGCCATTATGTGTTGTATTTCTGTATGCTTGACGATAATGTGGAAAAATCACAAATGAAGAGGGATAAGAGGAACCACTTCAAAATCCTGACGAACTTTTTTAACACCGAGGACTCAATCCAAACTAGTGCAAACGATCGAGAACTTGACAGCTCCAAGCTTTTAGAAAGTATCGCGTGATGTCACTCGAGTCGCATCCAAATAATCTAATATATGGTTACTAACCCCATTTCATACTTAGAAAGCACTCTTTTTGTGAAGATACAATATATTCTTATATCTCTTATCTTTTTTACACTTCTACTTTGCAATGATTCCTAGGAATTTTCTTGTACGATGTGCAACTTTTACTATTAAGAGATTCGGTAGTCTTGTACCAAGTACACTGTAAAGAACCCGGCCAGACAAAATATTAATTACTTTAAATGTCTACCTAGACATTGAACTTCCCACCGTTATCACAGCTTAACCCGGGAATAGTCGCGTGATTTTATTCTTCATTTTAGAATCATTGAATCAGGGTGTCTTACACACCCCACGCGCCTACTCCCGGGATAAACATTATTCAATTAAGAATCTAACGTATCACTGCCAATGTCTTATTTCCTATCCAATCACAGTTCATTGTATAAATAGATATGAATTTGATTAGAAATATACATTATTGTTAGACTTTATACTTTTCATAACTGTTCTGCAATCGCACTTAATCTGTGAACACCGAGAAGATATTGGTAGAGAGCCAACCACTGTGTATTGTGTCTGACAGACACATCACCCGCTCCAGACTTCTATGCTGGTGTAGCAAAAGTCTCGTGCCCACTGTACCCAATATAATCGGCCGACGTGTAAAATGACTTTTTGACAGATTAAAAACAATAAAATGTTTACCAAACCATACGTGGATCCGCGTAAAAACTATACCTTGCACAGGAAATTCTGACCCTCTGTTAGGCACATGGATTTTATTGACGAGTTTAGGTGCCGGCTCTACGGTTATGGACCATATTAATTATCAATTAAAAAGCTGATTTTTTCTTTCGAACTAAGTAACTAATACATTTATTGGACTATATTTAATCATATGAAACTTTTGGCTCAATTATTTGATACTTGGTTGATGGCTGAATTAAATAAAATTAGTTTTATACACATAATCCTAACACGAATATCCCGCATAAAAAAGAAATAGTCTACATGTAGACCACGCACTTAAAGAAATGTTAAAAGATCGGAAACTAACTTATCTGATGCAAATAACGATGATAGTATTGACGGGTTCGTGTTAGTCTTATCTAAATTATACATATACACATTTTGTAGACTTGATATTTTCGGAGAAGACTGAGAATCCAGATAAAATTGAGTGTCCTTCATAGAAAAGTGTCATTGCAGGTAATGCGGATCAAGATTATTGTGCACAAATTTAATACGTAAAACCCACATTTATTAATGCAATTGACATTCATAATTTAACTAGATCATTTCGTGCATCAAAATGTCAACTTTACGCCCTACAATCTGCTTGACATATTAAATGCTTTACTGCTATATCAGTTATTACCGGTGAGAAAATATTTCCTCATGAATCGTTAAAGTACATTTATATATTATTTCTATTTCAATTCTTTTTTCTTTCAAAGACGTGAAAAGCTTTCAGTTCTCTGCTTCGAGCATCTTAAGTTTTGTTATACTATTTGGGCAATACATGTACTTGTACATAGAAAAGAAAAAAAATGCCTGAAACCTTAAACTGTATTGTAAAAGTTATTTCAGGCTTTTCGGTTCTAAGATTAACAAGGTGTTAGCCTTGTTAAAATTAAAGAGACTCGTCAGGATCGGGCGGGTTATTTAGTGTTCTTCTTAGAATAATTCATCTTATAATAACGAGGTTAACTTGTATCGTAAGGTATACATAATTTATTAAATACTTAAATCAACATCAAAGGATATATATCATCCTTTACTGTACACATTTCTCTCCACGCAATTCTTACCCGATTAGACTTCTATGACTTTCTCGATTACCGGAAGTTTAATCCCTTTATTCCGGGAGGGGCATGATTTACACATATATTATGTATATACAAGATGTCGAACAGCTATGTGCTTAGGCCCACTCATGGATGTTTGGGCCTTTCGGATTTGTACAAAAGTTGTACAGACTTTCGTAGGTCCATTCAACTGTTCCAGACTAGTTCGATATCCTTTCGGATTTGGTTTAAATCGGATTGTGGAAATAAAAGCATTAGAGCTTCGCGCCTAAAACATGAAAAGATTCGTTCGATTTGTACTTGATAAATTGCGACGGTATCTTACAAATTCTTTAACATATTTAAAAATCGCACATATTCTACGTGTAACTAATCCTTTACGGCCTTGGCCATATTTTGTTTTTCTTCTTCATTGACAAGATATCATGTACTATTAAGAGCATCCTAAAGAATACTCATGTTAGTGTCATTCAACACAACTAGTATAACACATTGATAAATGAATAATCAGAAGGTACTGCAGTTTATATGAAAATATGTTATGATTTATCGAACCAAAAATAATTAAACTAATTCCATATACATAGCTTCGCTACCGTTAAAACAATTTCAGAATAATTAATAAAATTCGGTTCGACAAATTCGCGTCACGTCAATGACAATGGCAAAGTGTAACCCCGAGTAATATAATCTATCATCATTACTGACATACATATGTACTAACTCCGGTCCGTACTAAACAGTTGAGACGCTTCTGTATTAGATACGGATTTCGTATTCAGACTTACTAAAGGAGCATTGTCGTTGGATTTTCCAGAAGTGATTTGAAGGCTGCCAGCCATTGTGCACCCACAGCTCCATCCACCGTACGATGATCGCAACTCGCGGTTACAGACATATACTGAGCGGTTAAGAACCTTCAATATGAATCAAACAAAAAATTGATGAATTCATTCAGTGTTAAACTTAGACTTCGCATCTGTTGTATTTATTTTTAATACTTATTCTTTCTCACCCTTTCTCGTTATTAGCAGGTACGAGCCTCGATTCGGTGGTGCCAACCGCCAGAATGATAGATTGTGGTGGATTGATAATAGCAGAGAAATTTTTTATACCAAACATTCCCAAATTCGACACAGTAATTGTGCCACCTTGAAACTCATGTGGTTGCAATTTACCCTCGCGAGCTTTGGCAGCGAGAGCTTTTACGTCTTTGCTTATCTGTGCAATGCCTTTATTGTCCGCACTAAAGACGATTGGCGTAATCAACCCGCCGTCGGTGCTCACAGCCACACTAACATCTACGTTCTCGTATCTGATTTAAATTGGAAGAAAAAAATGTAACCAGTGATTATTAAGCAAAGAATACTAATAAGAACTTCAAGAGAAAAAATATTTTGGAAACTAACTGTCGGATGACGTCGCCAAGCCAAGCACTATTTCCTTCAGGCACTTTTTTGCACGCCATGGCAATTGCTTTGATGATGATGTCATTGACACTCAATTTCACCTTCTCTTTTTCCAGAATCTTGTTAAATTGTTCCCGCATGGCTAAAGCAGCATCCATTTTGACTTCGACAGTTAAATAATAGTGAGGAATGGTTTGTTTACTTTCCAGTAACCTTTTAGCTATGACACCGCGAATGTTTGATACCGCAATATCCTGACCACCTGCAATGTCTGTTGTTCCCAAAACCGACTGGGCCAGTGATGTATCTTCCAAATTTTTTGAAGTTATTGACCCAAACAGTCCGGTGCCCTTCAAGCCCTTTTTACAAAACGAAAACATTAAAAATTGTATTAAAACAATAAAATTAGTCGCATTTACCTCAAGACGCAGTCCTCGTTCTGATGCAAGTCGCCTCGCAAGTGGACTAGCATAGATTCGATCTCCGGAAACTGCAGGGGTTGAAGAAATGGATATTGGTGCCTGTGCCACTGGTACTGCATGGGTGGGTGTGGGTGAGGATGCAACTGCAGGAGTAGGTATAGGTGGAACAGGAGCAGATGCTGTAGTTGATGTTTCATCGTCCTTAAAGTTCTTGAACGCAGCTACACTTGCTTCATCAGAAACAATGATGCAGACAAGTTTTCCAATGGCTACATTTTTCGCTCCAGCAGGTACTAAAATTTTGGCTAGATAACCTTCTTCTGGTGTTTCAAAACCCATTGTAGCTTTATCAGTTTCAATCTCAGCCAGAAGATCACCTTCGTTAAGTTTGTCTCCTAGTAAAATAAAAATCAATGAAATGGAACTATGTGTAATTAGTAACCGAGAAGATTAGTTTTGAGCATCTTTAGAATATATGTTTAAATATCCTGCAAACTACACAGTGAAGTGAAAATTAATAATTCTATTTAATTTACCTTCTTTTTTATGCCAATTGACAATTGTGCCACTTTCCATAGTTGGAGATAAGGCTGGCAGTGTCACTTTGACATGGTCTGGCAAATCTGAAAAGAACCTCTGTTGCATCCATGACGTTGAGGCTACCCTTGGTGCATTAAGTACCTGAAATCTATTCAAAAAAAGTTACTTTGCAAGGTATCTTTAGGTTAACTTTACTTTTCATAATATAAAAAATTACTTGACGAATCCATCAGGCAAGTACAATTAGAAAATAAATATATTAGAATTTATGTCTTATGTCATATGTAAGATTTGTAGATCTAATATTGTAGCTCAAAATGAATCACTCTATTGGATTTATAAAGTCAGATTATATGAGAAATCATCATATTTTATGACTTCTCATAGAAAGAATATGACATAATAGAAGCAATATAATCTAACCTCAAATCAACTTTCCAAATTGTAGCAAATGAGCATTTTAAGTGAACGAGCAATTCATAGACCATTCACAAAGATAAATGTGTTAAAAATTTGTTAACCAGAATGAAATCAGCTGAATGTCAAATCGATTAATGAGCACCGTGCATAGTACCTATATCTGCATTGTAATCAGTTACTGTAAGGTAACAGTTGAGATCGGAGCAGGCATACCTTTGCAGATGTTTTCTGTGAACAAGGCACCGGGTCCCAAAGAACCTGAGAGAAATAGTCCGTGCGCTAATTCGAAATGTTGCCCTTTGAAGTTCATTTCGGAAACTTGACGTGGTGCGTAACATCGCGTTTTGAAAAAAAATGTTGGTGTGGGCAATGCGATTTCTTCGAGCTCAAACGACTTCGTTGCCAAACCAAGTCAATAACGGACGGCCAACGGGCAATGGCAAACTAGAGGTCGTTTACAAGGTCACGTGGCCTCTGTCGTGAAACTCTCGACCATTCACATGCGATCCTTTCACGTTCACGTTCCTTGAAAACGATCCCTCATACGTGGCGCCACTAAGCGGCATCAAGAATAACTGACCGCATTTTTTTTTCATGTCATTGTATATGACCGATCTAAATATTCTGAAATATTCTTTTTTATATGGCACACTTTCCTATAATATTTTCATATTCATTTATGGGACAAGATAGTACGCGCACAATGAATTTTGTTAGATATATCACTTAAAACTTGTATATCTAGTTCAATGATATTGATTATGTTTACACGGCAGTCTTATTCTGGTTTAGTTAGAACTGATCTAAAGGAATCGATCAATCTCAAATATTTCTTAGAAATAGAAATGTCTGTGATTTGTCAATTCCATTAAATCAAAACTAGCTAAATCGGTATAAGAAGATCCCTGTGTAAACGTAATCATTATAGAACAATTTCGTTGTGGTAAAATGGTACGTGCCTTTATACACATGAGATGTTCGTCTTCGTCTTGTCTTGTCTTGTTCGCTGTTTCGCTAAAAGCGTTCATGAGTATCGCTTTCATAATGATGTGAAACTCCAAGACGGACGGCGAAAGCCACACTCATGAACATTTTTAGCGAACAAGACGAACACCACACCCATGGTGTGCTTTCCAATTAACCAGCTCGTGTCCACTTGTGCCGATACAAAGCTACGCTATTGGTTATTTCCAAAATATTCCGCTGAAGCCAGCGAATAGCAAGACTTTGTGTCGACACAAATTGAGTAATTGGAAGGCACCCATGTATTTACATACATACATCGAAGAGATGTTGGGCGTTTTTCTTTTAGGACACAAATTGGCACACGTGGACGCAGTTCCGGCATAACTTTTCTATCTAATGCACAAGGATCATTGGTCTATTCTATTAGAGCTAATCAATAGCTATGCTTTTGTCGTGTAAAAGAAGATTATTCGTGTTGAAAATGTAGTAAGGTATGTCGATTTATGCCCTACAATGAAAACTCCCATGGATAAACAGGGTCAATCCATATATATATATTATGTGTCTGAAACGAAATGTATGGCATTTCAGCTACCTGCAAAACTGATATGCCAGATTCAACATATTTCCCGTGCCCATGGTGACCAATAGTTATCAGGGATAAATTCTCACAAATCATGTTTCTCGGTAGTACATACCTTTGTGCAGATGGGAATGTTAAAATATGTCAGACGTGATAAGTTTCTTTTTTATGACATCGCCTGACCTTCTTCTGTTTCGATAAGCATTTATATTAGCTGTCACGAATATGTCAGGCCAAAGAGTTATCACATCCAAATCATCAATAGTCGATGTGAACGATGCGAATAATATTAATATTAGAAAGGGTGATGGCACGTTCACTTTCCCCAATGGTGATACGTACGAAGGAGGGTACAAAATTCATCTGGGCAAACGTATTCTGGTTAAACAAGGTTATAAAAAAAACGTAATGATTATGATTCAAACATTGTGAAATTTTTTAATTCAATAATGTTTTTCTATATAAGCTTTGGAAATATTTAATGTGCTTCTGGATTTAGCTGCTGCTATTGAATAATTAAAGTATGTCAATAACCGACGTCAAGAAATTAAAAAAAATGTCTTAGATTACGGGACTTACCAGACTGAGAACTTCGACAAGTACGAAGCGATGTGGAACGACGACAAGATTAAACATAATTTCGATATACGGTATCTATCACGTTCTCTATTTGTGATGCGAGCAAGTTGGAAGTTTTTTAATATATATGACATGACTAATATCAAAAGGGTGTATTGCCGTTTTCTGCCCTTTTGGCATTTAACTAGAAAAGCGCATTTATATTTACTTCTCTATATACATGAAAAAACAGAGCAGAATCATAAGGGCGTATACATTATATGATTAACCCTTTTGGTACCGCGCGAAAAACGGTTGGTACTTTTCGCAAGTGGGCTAAAAGGGTTAATATTCAAAAAGCAAATGTGCTATAGATACGTCTTTATGATTATTAACCCTTTGACTGCGAACGGTGTATATATACGCCATCACAGATTACATCAATACATACGCCCTCTAAATTTTTCTTAGTCAACGAGCATAACGATGTGCGAGAGCCAGTGGTAGCGACTGACATGTGAATATCGCGCCGTATACATATTGATGGTTCCGTGCGAGGGTGCGCCGCAGTCAAATGGTTTAAGTTTTATCTTAAAAAAAAGTGTTATTGCTAAAAAGAAGTATGCACAAGACAAAAAATATGAAAATCCGAAAAATATAATTCAACTTGATAAGAAATAACTTAAAAAAATTTTTATATTAACTTTTATTATTTTACAATTATTTTTGGTGTGAACTTGGTTAACTGTTTCGCGAAAATATCACCTCATACTTGATCTGGTTTGAAGGAATACTCTAAACGCACCAAGCATAGAACGCGATTTCATGTGGAACGTCAGCGTGTGTATAAATTCTAATATAAATTATTGTAGCGCCGCCTACCATCTATCAAAAAGAGCACGGGAACTTTAAATATAAAAAGTATTATGACATATAGTATGCATAATATTAATATGCTATGATTTTATCCTATTTATATTTTAGCATGATTAAATCTCATTAGAGACAGTTATGTTGCATTTTTGTTTCATTTTTAATATTTTGATGAATAAAGAAATAAATAGAAATAAAGGAAATTGAAAACAAAGTAAGAAATATAAATGGTTAAGGGGACCCATGAGGTATAAAAGTGAAATTGTGAATTTGTTTTAGAATACCCAGCAAACACAATATTACATGTGACACACACGGTAGTTACAATGTGACCCTCGTTTAGGTAACGGCAATGTACCAGTTGGCGTTGTATAAAAGACGGGTGACATCGTAACTTAGGCGTGCGTCACATGTAATATTGTGTTTGGTGGGACAATAGATAAATGTACAGAGTTCTCTGTTTAACGAGGCATGTCGGTGTGACGGCCCTGTTTTTAAACAGACTCAAACCCGTAGCAAAATTTTCCCATTGTCATTTTTCATTAATTTCCATTGATTGGAACATTGGCACATTATCTTTGGCAAAAAAGGATTGGCATTAAGAAATTTCTTAAGGAATTGGGGAATATTGTTACCGGATACTAATTTTTGTTTAACAAAAGGTTTATTAAACTGTAAATTATTCATTTTTATGTATATTTTGTATTTTTATTACGTAAAAAAATATTGAAATATATAATAATAAAAAAATGTAAAAAAAACTGACCATTGAGGGCTAATAAATATATTTAAGATGAGCGTCTTAAAATTTCAACTAAATCGGACGAATCTTGTTTGAAATATCGTGAGCACGGACTTTAAAACTGATATTTTAAGAAAAATGCGTTCAAAAATATTATTAATATTAAAAGGTGTATGAACTTTGTGTATAGGCCTCTTTACTTTTTCGTGACTTTCAGTGTGATTATGTTAGCATACGCCCTTTTGTTATGAAACCCAACTTTATGGCGTATACACCCTTTTCATTTTATGCACGTGATATGTAACTCAATGTAAAAAAGGATTGATAATTGCAGATATTCTAACGGTATGAGGTATAGAGGTGGTATCGATATTGAAGGCGCTATGGATGGTCATGGAATTTACACGTTTCCTGATGGTTCGTGCGTGGACGCTACTTGGCAGAAAAACAAGCCAATTCTCAATGTAATTTATAGAGAGCCGCTTGGATTTGTATGGAATGGCGAATACGTTTCTGGGGTATTAATTAGAAGCATTCATCACTACTAAATATTTACATGCTCATCTTTATTGTATATACAATATGCGACTAAATTCATTATATGCTTTGTGATGTTATTTTGCTTATTAAATAGGAAACTATTTTTACACCTGGAAATCACTTCTGGAACGCTCTCTGTGAGAAAACTCTTAATGAAACTTTTCAACGATTTACTTCTGGAGACTAGAACAAAATCTGCTACTGTTCGCGAGAAAGATGTTAATAAATTATCGAAAAAATCTTCGTTCCTAATTGTAAACTTATGTCAATCCTCTTTGATCATAGAGGGAACTCTGAAGTGCGAAATAGCTGGTCTGTAAAGAGGATTTTCGTTCAACGAATAAATTGTCTGTTGACGTTCTTTCTCGAATTTCGTGTATTCTCTCTTGTCCTTCATAATCGTCCAACACCTACAAAAAATATCGCGTGAAATAGGCATTAGACGATATGTTTGCAGGTAATAATGTGAAAAATGCTGTTTCTTACTTCCAAATAAGTAAAGCTATTATGCCAAACAGAACAACAGCCGCAAAAATAATGCCTGGAAAGAAAGCCGCTGGCATGGGAGTGTAGCAAATCTAAAATAATAATTTATATGCATAATATAAAATATTTAAGATAATAGACAATCATTCTTAAAAGAAATTATTTACCTTGTCCCCAATATTTAGTGTAACAGTATTATCTTTGTTGAATTCATATATATATGGAATAGTGCAAACAGTTGTACCTTTTACACTCCTAATGAAACAATAACGATCGCTTGCTACAAGAATGATCATTAGATTATAATTATATTCAAGAAATTCAATCGTAAAATATTTCACATTTTTGCTTTACGTACCAGAATCTAGAGTGGAAACTCGTTGAGTACGAAAAATACTAAAATTAGTGTGACACAGATCTTGCGCTTTTGTTGGTTCCTCAATGGTTGCGTTTACACAAGATACATAAAAACTACAGAAACCACTGCCACCGGCACCAGCTGTTGCCTCACAATAAGTTCCGCGATAAAGCAGGCCGTCGGGAGCAATTCGGTTACAGCTATAGACAAATTTTGCTATGCAACTTTTTGCAAATGTTACATAAACTTTGCAATACTAGGAGACACAACGTACCGACATTGCCCACAGTCGCAATAACCGTGTCCTGCACAAACTTCACTATCCCCTGGAGGAATGCACAAGTTATCATCGGATGGACATTGGCATCCTTCGCCTTCCCAACCTTGGAAACATGAACACGTGCCACAGTCGCAACTTCCTCTTCCTGCGCATTCCACGCCGTCAATCTATACGATTTTTCGAATATCGTCATTGTCGAAGCAAGAGTGTTATTATTTTTCATATCTTTTATCTTATTACCTTATCACACGGAGAGCATTCACAAAAAAGACCACTGTAACCGGGATCACAGCTGCAACCACCACAGATGCATTCACCACGTCCCGAACAAATTTCTGTTTCGCCCGGATAAATGCACTGTTGCTTGTTTCCGGTCCAAGAATTTTCGTTACAGTTGCAAGTTTCTCCTACAATGAGAAATTTCGTAAGAATTAAAGAGCTATATTTGCTTAAGTTAGTCAATTATAAACTCACCAGACCAGCCTAAATCGCATTTACAAATGCCGCATTCGTTAATGCCATTTATGCATTTAGATTCAATTGTAGGGCCACAATCACATCCACATTGTAATTCAACTTCGACTATGACTTCTGAAGCTTCAGAAGCAAGAGCATCGTCAATGACTATAGTTTGTTTCTGGGTATTCAATAAAGAAATGATATTGTAAAGTAACAGATAAAACAACTTATATCATAGAACCCATATATTGATCTAATGATACAGAGTATACAGTCGAACCTTTCATAGAGCATACCGTTAGGAAGTTCAACCACTATAACGCACACTCTTTCCCTTTACTCCAATCTGTGACATGACATGTGATTTATAAACATGCGCATTCTATCTGCCGACTGTACGAAGGAGATATTTAGCCACAATGGTGATCATAGGAGGATTTATCCTATTATTATCCTAAGGAGGATGTAGAAATGCAGTAAACAAAACTAGCAGTGGCAGTAAATTTTGATTGCATGCATTTTACTGTGTACGCATGTCTCGAACTTGAAATTTCGCGGAGAAAACCATGCTCAGTATTGCGCATGCGCCGACTGGTAGGAAAAGCAAAGAGGAGAAAAATGTCCCACTTGAAAGGTTAAAAAGTATGGATTTTGGGTGGCTATGCATTATGAGAGGTTTGATGTATTTCTGACACATTGTATATTCTTACCCATAGGCTCTCATTCGCTGGACATTCTCTAAGAGAAAATTTTACATCAAAATCGTATACATGACCTTCTAGCAATCCATTACACTCCGAGGTCGGCATTTGTGGACCATTCTCAAGTCCACAATTTGAGAAGTATTCTACAGTAAAAGACTCTGTAGAATTATCTCGAAGAATCACCTTATAACAGTAGCAGAACGTTATTATTTATAGTCACATACAATTTTGTCAACATTTCGTCCATAATATTTTAAATAATGTTCGTACCTTACTGACAATTTCATGATATGCCTGTTCTACAATTTCCAAAATATTAGAACTGTTTCCTGTTAATGTAGCGACACGTGCTTTTTCTTGCAAAAGTTCAGCAATATTCTCATACTCTTCTCGACGATCTTCACCAATGGCAAAAATCAGATTAACTTTATGGGACTGAAGAAGTCTTGATATTTCAGCAAGTGATGGATAATCGAATTCTGTCGCCATTGAGTATTCCCCATCAGAATTCAGGTGACACATAAAATCTTGACGATGAACAACTCCGCCCAACTATAACAGAATATTATTAGTCTCCCTCGACCAGTGCATCGCCATATGCTACAAAGTGGTATTGTAAATGGTTAATGACAAACTCTATGCAATTAAAAGGCTGCAACGTGTATTCCAAATCAGGTCGTAATAAATTCCTATAACTTTAAGCTTACGCGTACAATATGGGAATTTGAATGCACAGTCGATATGTCAGTTTCGAATTTCATCGTGATGGCTTAAGGTCGAGACGAGACGTCTCTTATATAGCGTTTTTATTCAAAATAATTCCATTTTCCCGCTCTCAAAATTATTTATTTCCAGGTGTTGAAATAATTCAACTGCTTACAGATGACGCCATCAGAGTACTTTTTTCTAAAAATACCTATTCTCAACTATAACAACCACCAGGCTTTTTTTAATTACGCATTAAAAATTTATGAACTTTTAAGCATATCAACGTTTTTTAAACATCTTCGCTTTAGTTTCAATTCGCAAAAAAAATATAAAAGTATCAGACTTATATTATATAACTTTAGAAATAGCTTCTTAATTCATGGTAAGCATATGTGAATTTTATGGGATTTTTCAAAACACTATAACAGCTTAAGGTAGTATGATAGAGTTTGGCTGAGGTCAAATCAATAGCCATATGTAATTTGTTGAATTCCATTAAAAAATTGAAAGTATATTAAAAATACGAATTTAATACTAGCAAATAATAATTATTCACATAAATAAATCACAATGCTTATAGAACGCGCAAATCTGCACCTTCATTTTTTCCCTAGTGTTTACGGTTGGGAAAAGAGCACGCGAAAGAGAGAAACAGCCGCCACATGCCTTTCGTTTAACAGTAATTTGTCAATAAGTATACGGTATATGATGTTCATCTTTTCACAGTTAACGACTTAGATATCAAGCTTTCCGGAAACACATTCTAATGCATATGTTAAGTAGCTAACTTTTGTAAAATTAAAGGATTTCTGGCTAAATACAATCATTTTTCTCCCACCACCTCAATTTTACCCAACTGTATTAATTAATATCTCTTTTACTACACGGTAAATAAACTTTATTTTGAGCCAATAGACGCAGCGAACTGAGCTCTTTCGATTAGGCATTAAAAAATGTAGCGTTAACTTTATAGCGTAATTCTATCGTACTACCTCAAAAACCTCAACTGACACTCAACGACCCAGGTTGTACATGATGCCAGTAAAATTACATACATGTTGTACGCAGAAGGTTAGATACCTATTTCTTATAGCGTCATCGGTACACATGCGGTTTATATATCCCTCAATGTTATTCACCCAGCAAATAGTAATAATTACATATCGAGAATGCTAAAATGTCATACTCAGGGATGTAATAGTTGCATAAATCACAGATTTATATGTCCAGCAAACACAGAGTAACAGTTACATGTCAGCCATGTTAAAATGTCCTACCCAAGTGTAAAATAGATATAAAAGACCGCATCTACGTAACTGTTACATCGCTTATTTAGACATTTTAACAGCGCGGATATGTAAACGTTACTGTGTTTGCTGGGTAACTACCCTTATGGACAAAATTTACTGGAAACTACTAGAAATGTATTTGTAAGTTAGTGATTTTCAATGTTTATTTCAGAAAATTTTATAATTAACTACGAAACATTTAGTGGGTGCTTTCCAATTACCCCACTTATGTATGTCGGCATGTTTCGACACATAGCTACATTATTAGTTATTTCGAAAATAGTCCGCACAAGTTAACGGATACAAGTTGAGTGATCGGAAAGCACTTGAGTAATTACTACTGAAAACTTAATAGTTCACTACAAAGAAGTAAGTAATCACTACGAAAAGTTGGGTACTGGCCTGAAGTAACTTTATTAATCCCTCTTAAAAGTTCAGCAGTAAACAGTAAAGAGTTTAGCAGGCACGATTAAGTGCTGAACAATCAATTACTGTGAGTTCAGTCTGTATTCAGATGGCCGTTGCCATCTGAATGATTGTAGGTTAAAAGATAAAAATATAGTAATCATCATTCAGAGGTCGCTAATCTATATTAACAGATGTATAAATTTGATTTTTGTTCATTTAAGAGAGAAACCAGTTGTAGAGCGAAGATCATTAAATGTGGGCTGCTATAATTATTGACGCAGTAATTATTCACTACTGCTGTAATAGTTATTTCACACAAACAATAACTACTATTGCCTCAGTATTATTACTGCGACGGTATTACTAGTACTAGTACTACTACTGGTGCAGTAGTAGCCATTCGCAAGTAGTCATTACTTGCAAGTAATTATCTTCTGGCAGTAACCTTTAGGATAGTCAAATACTTGAAAAGTACTTACGCTTACGAGTAGTAACTATTGCACCAGTACAACGACTACTAGTAGTAATACCGCATACTTACATGAAATAGCTGCTGCCAGTAGTGAACACTGCAAGTAATTTTGAGTAATTATTTCTTAATAATTTCCAGTCAATTTTTCCATAAGGATGAGTATGAGATTGTTAGATCCACGGTACGTAATGGTCACTTTGCGTTTGTTGGACAGCTGCATATCCTAATAATTATTATTACACTTAATATAATTATTTTTAAAAGTGCACCTTGCCATCGCCAGCAAAATGAAGAGAACCATCAGTCGCTATGAGCATCAATTTTCTTGCCTGATGACCCCAACCAACTTGCTCCCCACAGACCACAGCCTGAACTACACCATCCAAACCACCTTCCAAGTTGTCAACGTTTCCTGTGACGTCACTGGCATTCACCTGATTGCAAAAATGTTTTTTAAAATTTTTTTCAAAATAATTTATGTGTGTTGCAATAAAAGTATTTGCCTTCTTTATAAATTCCTGCACATCATCGCTCAAGGCCATATGATGCCTGAATGAATATAACGGAGCACACGTAGCGTGCTCCGATTGACAAGGGTTATCTTTATGACCAGGAAATATATACGGCATTAAAGGTTTATCAGCATAGCTTCCAAAACCCAGTCTAAAGTTATTTGTGAAGGTGCCAAGCGTATGTGCCATTTTCCATCCTAGTCCTACTAGAGTCTCCTTGTCGTCCTGCATGGACCATGTCAGATCCATCAAATAATACAAGTCCAGCGGATAATTCCTAACAATTAAGTTAAAATTTACGTGCTATTAATTAAATCGCTGTGCTGATTTATGACTAATCAGTTTCTTTGTTAAGAATTAAAAAATGTACGTAATGTATTCGTATAGTTTGGAAGTATATTATTCACAATGTTATACCTTTGCATTCTATGCTGCATACTACTCGCGTGTTGTATTTGCTTATGCATCGTATATATGTACATATAGTAAGTCACATTGCACATATATAAATAAACGAATTAAGCGCAATAACTATTTTTAAAATTGTGAAAATTAGTTTTAAATTATCCTTATCCACTATAAACTCACTTGGCTGGCCTATATCGAATGCGAAGTATCTCTTCCGACAAAGGTCTAAGCTTTATCCGTACTTTTTGTGGCTTCAATTGAACGGGGATTTGATCAACGATGACATCCTGGAAATTCTTATCCTGCAATAATTCAACAGACCCCATGGTAGCTTCCTTTATCGCAGTAGAGGGGCATCCAAATGCAATTAGTCGTTCTGGAATATTGCATCTGGGCTTGCCAATTGTAAAATTCGAATATTCCTGAAAAAGTTATAATACTTTTAGTATACCAGGTACGTGGACGTATTAAAGTATACCTGTATTGATTTCTATATTTAATTTAAATAATTGATATAATATATTATGTATAATGATGTGACGTTTGACTAATTACTCGAAAGTATTTTTTAATTAGTTGTGTGAATTACCCAATCGCTGCACCAGCCGCATCGATTGCTTGCTTCCATGCAGCTCTTGCAGGTCGTCTGAGCGATGCAGATTTGCAAGTACTGTATATCTTGAGCTAAGTTAGTCTTTGAGACAAGGACTATTAAAAAGTATGACACGATCCAATACGACGTCATTTTTAAAAGACTTGGTACAAAATCGTAACTTTATCACTTCTCTTACTTTATCATTGAATGATTTCCGAATACTTTGATCCAGATATAATTACACGCACACTTTCCAGTTCTAAGCCTCGCGAATATATAATAATAAAGAGAATTATTTTCTTATAAATAAAGAAATTGTCCTTGCCTCATACATTCATTTGAGCAGCCAAGGAAAATGAAATAAAGTAAAACACTTTGTTCATCACAAACTACATAAATCACATCACGAAATCACATTTTGCTCTTCTTAGAGGATATGTTGGTATGATATGTTTCACAAGACGAATCACTGATGGTTTATCAACGATTATTACTTAATTCAACAGTCCTTACAGCCTTCATTCTTTTTATAAATACACGTAATCAAATTTAAATCATTTACTCGCTTCACCATGGAATAGTTCAACTAATGGAAATCACCTCGTAGTATGAATGGCGCAGGTGAAGAAATTGGGTGGAGAGGATAGGAGCATTGCAATATAACTCTTTTGGCTCGTTATCGGGCTAACTGATAACGATAACGTTTCCAGCAAACGCTGCGAGATCGCACGCTGCTAGCTGACCTCATTCGCCGATTGACTCACTCACCGTTGCTGCTCACTCTTCATGGTTTCTGGCATAGTACTTTCCTCCTTTTATATCGTGATTTAGCGAACACTACGTGTTTCTTGAGATAATGTGTATTTTGCTAGTACGATTTTATACAAGCTACAATAGAAAATAAGTTATTTTACTTTCACTTTGATGTTTCCCAACAATTTTTCTGTCGTACTTTGTAAAGTAAAGTTTCTAGAAATAACATTTAAAGGATATTAAAAATCTATCACGTTCCGGGTGTACAAATTTTTGTGAAATTCTTCGTACAATTTCAGTATGTTAAATATCAACGGAAAAATGTCAGTTAAAATCAGAGAAATATAGAAATTGTATCTTAATATTTCTGTGATTGTCTGAAATTTTATGCAATTTTTCTAATATTAAAAAATTAAATTTTTAATAATTTGAAGTGGTAATATTGATAAATTTCACACATTTTCAAAACAATGTAAAGTTATTCGAAGAATTTTCAGACTTAGACAGAATAAGTTCAAGGTTTTACCTGAGAATAGCTGAATAATTTCAAAAACATGAAATCATAATATCTCAGATGCTTTAAGAGAAATATTTTCACCAGGGTACCTTTTCTTGATAATAACTGGTACTACCCTCAGGACCAACTGAGATTCGAAGCCAAGTGACGACAGTGGATCACGCAAGATGAGTTTTAAGTACTTGTATAAATAGTACGGGAGTGCTCGAATGTCTAACGTCGTTTGCTCAGGTGTATACGCTTCACGATACTTAATGTCTAACTAGCGTACGTACGGCTACCACACGCTGTAACGCACTCAAAAATCTTTGCACTGAAAAATTAGTACGTAACTGTATACACAATTGTGCAAGTGTTTTTAACGAGGTAAGACTGTACTACATATTGATGCAATGTACACTAAGCAATACGAAAATGAAAAATAATTTGTTTAAAAATTGTTAAACCACAAAATTCGGAAATGTGAGTTAAATTTACTCGATACACGGTACCACCGATAGTCAATGAAATGGATTCTGGCCGGCAGTTAGAATGGCTGCCAAACTAATAATATAACGGTCCGTTGCGCTAAGTACCACTCACATGGCACTGCCTCTATTTTACTATTACCAGAGACGTAGTTTTCTACCCACATTAACGCGATTACGTGAATCGCTTTGCCGCTTACATACGTATATATAAACTTTATCTATACGTGGAGCCATATGATAGTACATTATGTACACACACCTACCTTACTGGATTACGCTTGGCATACGGTAGGATAATTTTATATTTTTGATGTCAATTGAAAAGTCTATTGCACACGCAGAAAATTATTTATTAACAATTTATTAAAATATTTTATTTTTTTCATTTTGATCCACCTTCTTAAAAATTGTAACGTTTTGATATGTGTCCTAGGAATACAGAAAAATATTTAAATTCGTATGAAAAACAATAAAGGCAATAATATAGTTGTAAAGATAAATTTGCATTCCTTTTTTCTCATTTTTTCAAGACAAATCATGCCACGACCATTTTGGTTAGTTCACTAAAAAAATATGTGAAAAACTATGGACTTACTTCAATATAGTATAAATAAAAGAGCTCTGCCGTTAACTTCCTCTTTCATTTACAGTTCACATTTGTATATCTTACGATTCGCGCTACTCTTGGTCTTTTAAACCAGCAGTTCAGGCTGTAAGTTACCACTTTCACGGAAGAACCTTTGACGAGTCTCGACTTTTCACACGTATTTACAAAGTTCAAATTCTGCTATGTCCCTTTGTATTTAATGTACGTTTCTGTGTGTCCACAATTGTCCAAGTTCAAAACGTACATTTTGAAATTCGTACGAGTTCAACTTCTTATTTTCAACCTCATCTTAATAGCACTCTTAACAATCCCAATTGTTCTGAATAAACTCAGTCGATGGATTACTTAATGTGAGTTTAACCAATTGGAGTTCGTAATAATACAAACTGTGCGAAAACAGTTAACCTGTAAACTAACACAAGCCTTCATTTATGAGGATTTCGGTGTGGCGAGGACTAGGGCTTCCTTTCTGAACTGGAGACACGTCTGGCCAGTTGCTGATGGATGCCGTTCTGATCTTTAGTACCAGCTTTGGCTACTTCCGATCCCTCTGGACAATTCAAAATCTCTCCATGTTGCGGTGACGCATCTCTTACTAAGCCACGAAGAAACATTGCTGCACAATCCCATGGAAACATCCTAAAGCAGATTATAATATTGTAGTCATTGTTTGGAAAGTCGATGTTTATTGTAAAGTAAATGCCCTTATTACTGACCATCAAGGAAATAGCTTTCACTCTAACCATGTAAATTGATTGGGATGAACAAGGATGTACGACTGAGCTTGTTTCTGCCGGGGCTAACG
This sequence comes from Syrista parreyssii, assembly GCA_030142615.1. Classification (NCBI taxonomy): domain Eukaryota; kingdom Metazoa; phylum Arthropoda; class Insecta; order Hymenoptera; family Cephidae; genus Syrista; species Syrista parreyssii. The sequence continues at coordinate 155,887 of JARQTG010000186.1, read as the reverse complement.
CCGCTCAGCCATTGGCTGTTTATTAAGTCATGGGGAAAGTTTATTATGTAAATGAAGGTAAAGGTACCGAGGTCACGAACTGCGATCCGATCAAAAATCTGGGCATTTATCTTACTTAAAGATTTTTAATAAAAAACTTTTAGAAAAACTCACCATTTTAGCGCCAGCATGGCCTGCAGATAACTAGGCAAAATAGTAAATTTCTCGTTACACCTCATGGCCTCTATTACACGATCCGCAACCTCGTTTGAACTCAGGGTCGGAACAAATCTATTGATATTCAATAAAAACATAGATGAGAGTTACAAGTGGAAAAAATTACAAAGGAGGAAAATACGATACGAATAATTGATTAGATTTGATACCTGGATTGTACGTCCTCAAACATGCCGGTACTACGTATAAAGTATGGGCAAATGACCGTGGTGTTGATGTTGTAACCAGCAGCCTAAATAAGAAGTAAAAACGTTGAGAAACCTCGTTGAGAAAGGTGCGCCGTGTAACATGAACCGCGCGAAAATGAAGGGTTCAATCGGAGGACGATTGCCTTGGCATGAATTTCAATCTCTTATATATATTGTCATTACATGTATTTTCATTGTGTTATTACAGAAGGATAATTAGCTTAAACGCACTAGCTGCAGTTGGCTTTCCCATGGAAATCAAATGAACGGACTAACATTAGTTGGCGTGTTTGAGTTAATTATTATAATATTCTATTTATTGTTCTTATATCACACATGCGTGTGAGACTCAATTTGTGATTTTCAACAATCAGACGAATCTTGCATAACATTACGTAAACTCTTGTGGGTGTAACCAATGACACAATGCAATGCTAAAGTAAAATTGTATTTTCCCATCTTCTTACTGAAATTCATCACGAATATTGGTGATCCGGGAAAGAATGATTATATATAATCATATATCATTCTATATTATCAGACAACAAAATTTGTCTCTATCGAATCAGATTGAAAATTATACAAAAATACAGTATAAAATTTACATTTCAATATATGAAAATATAAAATAAATACAAGTAATATTCCATAAAATAATTGTAACGAACCCATTTGCCTATGAGTAAACCTACTTTTTAGGAATATTATTGGAATATTACATTAAATGGAGATACTGAATATAATATGAATAATACAAACATACAGGTGTAACGTTTCGTAAGCTAAAATGGCAACGGATATCCGGTACAATTATTTAGATGAATTATTCGAATGCTAGATGAATGGTTTTCGCTTACTCGTCCAATCATTGATCGACACCACAATAAAAACAACCACATAAAGCTCTAACAAAAAGAGTGTATTCAACTCGCGTTGTAAGTTGAATCAATTATTAATTCATCGCTCCATGCGTAAATATTTGCATTTCCGTTTAGTAAAAAGAACTGTCTAGAAAAATATCTTTCTTACCTCGAGTTCCATGCGAAGCGCCTCATCGAAACCAACAGCAGCGAATTTGGAAGCGCAATAATCTACAAGTTTTGGAATGCCAACATAGCCGGCAAGACTTGCGATACTGACAATGTGGCCCTTATTATCTTCCATCATTGCTGGAAGAAAGGCTTTCACCGTCTGAAATAATGACGAGTCTAAATATTGTGTCACTTTTAAAATCAACTATACCGACATTGTGGATATAATAGCTTTCTACATTGCCGACAAGATGATAAAAGTAAACTGGTACAACAGTGATTTGAACTGGTGTACCGAACGTAACATAGAGCTGAAGAACTATTAGCCGATCATTCTCTAAATCACAGGCCATCTCAAGAGAATATATTAATCAATGCAAAAACAAGAAAAAAGTATCAAGTTAATTACCCAAAAATGGCTCATGACATTAACGTTCATAGTGCGGATGATTAGCTGATCCGGTGTTTCCAAAAATTTCCTTCCCGTGACTATTCCAGCATTGTTGATTAATATGGAGACCTGCAACATTATACCAGTTATAAGTAACACGTTAAATATTAATAAAGATTCATAAGAATCTCTTCAGCCTCAACACATGAGTCAAAGCGTTCATTCCATAGTGATAATAAATATTTATGAATCATTCCCACTCTTCGTCGATTGTTTCTCACAATTGCACAATTATCTTAAAAAATTAGATATGAAGGCATTCATTTCTTAACTGAATTTTTAATACTTAGTTTCTGTCACGTGGAGTTGAAAATAATTCTTTTTTTTTTATTTTGAAACATGTGACGACTTATGAAAACAGGTCGAGCACATTGCTTACCAATGGCGTAATCACGTGACTTTCATAACTTTATCCTTAGGGCAAAATTTATTTTCTAAGACATTCGGCATCAGCAAACCTGTTTACACCTAAATTAAGGCTTCTCACGTCGCGCAGATTTGTATTATCTTCATATTAATGCATATGCGCAATGTAATTCATTGTTCCACGTGGTTGGACACGGGAACGGTTTTATTCCAGTCATCAGAAAGTAATGACTGAAACGACTAACTGATTGCCGATAAAATAGATTTTTCTTTCATTATCAGAATCGTCGAAATAAATATTTTTAACAATTTCTCGTCAACATTTCATTAGAAGGTGATTTTCAAATTATTCTCTCGGACGACTATCTTTCTCTGGGGCAAGTGGCAGAATGTCAAAAGATCAATGATCAACGATACTTTGACTTTAATTGTACAAACGTCATAAAATGCTATTTGTAAATAACAGTCGTGATAGCTATATCAGAATGAACTCGTATGAGACAAGTGCAGTACTTGGTTTAGCATAAAAGCAAGTCTGCTTGTAACAGAGAATAAGACGGTCATACAAGTAGATCTAAACGAAGCAAGTAACGAGAAATGTGATAATCTCAGAAACTTTTAGATTTAAGTTGTTAGTTTACCATTTGTCAGAAAATAATACAACTAATGTGCATCCAAATACTGCTGTTCCAGAAATTGCAACCAGCTAATGGAGTCAATTTATAAGCAGAAAAACAATCGTTTAATCTAAAGGATGTAATGTTACACTTGTATATCCACTTATTATTAGCATATTTTCTAACTTTGCGCAAGCGACGTGATTGCTTACTGGAAATACAGCTTTTTATGTCGAATGGTCGGTATATATATTTCACATCGCGTGTACAATATCTACTGACAGTTAGAGATAGGGAGATAGAGATGGAGATAGATAGACAGAAAGAGAGAGAGAGAGAGAGAGAGCCAGAGAGCAAAAATTCCAGTCTATTACCTTGCCGACTTCTTGCCTAAGGACGACCGCCTTCTTGTACACATCCTCACGATCGCACAGGTCACAAACATAACCGTAACAAGTTCCACCAGCGGCCTGAACCAGTTTCACTGTTTCCTCGATACCTGAAAATCACATGTACGACTAATCACATACTTGTCTCATTGACGCAACCATACAATTTATCCATACGAAATCATAATATAACTAAATTATATCCTTGTTTTCATGTGCTATTAATTGCAAAAAATAATTAACATCAATTACTTGTCTTTCATAGAATATATACTGTACCGACAGAGTACATGTACATAGCAACGTTTCTAGTACCGTATAGAAAGTGTAGGGAAAAGAGAGGCTGATGTCGCGCTATTTAGACAAGTAGCACGTGCCCGAATAACACTTTTTCAAGAAATAAGACAAGAAAAAACTACATAATAGGAAGTAACGTATAACATATCACTTTATTAACAATATTAAACAAAAATTCACGACCTTTGATCGGCGCGTCTAAGAATATACGAGCAACTAGAGACGGCATATAATGGAAAAAAATATCTTAACCTGAAACCAAGGAAGATTTTCAAAGTCAAAAAAATATAAAATGTAAGTCGTTGACGAATGACTGATTCTACGAAATGTTATATGATACCGATGTCAATCTAGTCGATTTGATATCCAAACGTTCTTTTGTTTGTCCCTGGGGCAACAGTCAGTTATGATGCGTAGGTAAAGTTAATTGCGTGACCAAAATTGATGATGAGCTTCATCGTCTTCCAAGGCTTGACGGCCCTGAACTCACTGCATGTTTCGCTCATCCTAACATTCAACTCGTAAACCTTATATGCTCATCGATTTGTCATTCGAAATCCAAAATGAAAGACAAAAACTATTATATTATTTTTTTGTATGTGTTTTAAGACCATTGTTTGCCGTTCATTGATATTCAGTGATTATTGTTATTGTACGATTCTTATTCCTAAATTTCAAGAATAAATATTTAACGTTTTAATAATTTGCATATATGCTCTTTATTTATTTTTTCTTCATTCTTTATAGTGATTCGGAATTATCGACTCGTTTAATTATTTATTGTTTTTATGCAAATTGACCCTGAGCATGAACCTTCATTTGCTGTTTGTGAAGAAGAGTCATTCTATTTATTCCAGTCACAAGTTCAGGAAGACCCTGGATAATTGCTGTGTCCATAAAAAGATTCATATGATCAAGTTTGGTGATCGATTAAGTTTCATCACGTTCAACAAAGGGGGACCCTGTCCTTCAACACTGATAAAAATTAAGGAATTTCCATGTAACCATTTATGGGTTTCCTCATTGCAGTATTACAAATTATGATGAATGGATCGCCGGAATGCCAATCCCTTATAGCAGAAACATGTACAATGTATATATGTATACTATGTCAGATTCATATACGACATGTATATCATATCCATCAATGTACTGAGGAATATTATGTGTATATCAATATTACATGTAAAACACATCTACAGTGTTAAATATACATTGAACATTGGTGCAATAAGGGATATGTTTTAATCTGATACAAGATATCGGCAATAATAAAAACAAAACAAACAATTTATATTAAAAGGGCAAATTAATAGTCCTGGATTCCTTGCTATTATTATTAATCGGAGTGAAATTTGTAACTGACAGCAATTAATATCGATTTACTAATTAATATTTATGAAATGTTAATCAAATTCGTTATAAGTATTAGAACATAATTGTCAATGAATATTAAAATATCCAGTTATAATAATGTCAGCCAACTTGACCTTTTAACTCTCGAACCCGTTACGTAGATAACAATTTAATAATTATTGTTTAAGTAAACACAATCTCCTTGATGATTTTTGACAAAATTTTCGTATATGCATAGTCTTGGACTATAGCAGAAATATTGAAGATTAACGATAAGATGTTTTAATGAATTACCAAAAAATAGTCGATTGTTCTAGTCTCAACGGATATTTTCTTAGCAAATCTTTTTGTCTCCTTATAATCTACTATAAGCGTACAGATACGAATAAATGTATAACAAGAGTAAATACGTTCTTTAAAAATTCTTCATGGTCAATTGCTGATGCAACGCAGTAGGTCATCCTAAGTGCCCTCATAAGTCTACAAAAACCATTTATGCATTCTGTAATCAAATAACTAATTATACTAATTATTTATCCTTTCGTTTATTGACGTATTATTCTAGAACTGACGCACAACGATAAATCTCTCACACTGTCGGCTACGTGTTTGGTATAAAAATTAATACACGCAATACGATATTGAAAAAACCACTGAAGAAAAATAGTGACGATACAATTGCGCTTGATGGGACCTAGGGGTTAATTGTATCGAATTCCAATTGATTCCTTTTACATCAAACCTGAATAACTTTAAAGGTAGTGTAGCGCGTCAGAAACCGTTTCACAATTCATTCAATCTGTGGCATTGTAATATTTTACGAAGCTGCAGAAATATATTTTAAAAACTGTTGAAATGTAGTTTTCAAAAAGGATAAAACTGAACGTCATAACCTGTACAAAATTATTCGATTGTCAATGGTTTTTTGTCAAAGATAATAAATAGTTTTCCATTGATTTACGACATATTACCCTTGGCAAAAAACCATTGGCCATAGGAAATATTCCAACGGGAATACCTGTCGTATTCGAGACATCAATTTCCCTTCGTGTATATTTCTTATTACATTTCATAACACTGTGTTAATAATCTGATTGCATTGAACGTCAGCTAATTATGGTCGTTTACTAAATTATTTGTAGATTTATTCAAAATGCTGATAATTTGATTTTGTCTTTGTCTCACCATTTAAGGCAAGTCCAAATACAGGAAGGTAAAAATTGTATCGATTTCTCTTCGAAGACAATGTTTTCTGTTATAAAGCTACATTCTCGTGCAAACGTCTGCGCTAGAATGCAAGGACTTCGATCGGTGGGAAATAAAATAATACCGCCATTGAATATCCACCAATCAAAGTACTGCGTTCCAGCCCTGACATCTGCATGTAAATGCAAGCTAAGATTGCCGTCTCGGATCAGTCCGAATAGTCATATTTTTCAGAAAATTCATAAAACAAAAATGCTGATCGATCAAAATCGTGGAAAATTCGACCAATCACGCATCCCCACTTTGATTCGCCAAATACTACAAGTTTTACAACTCTGGAAATCATATTCCTCAATGAGGATTCAATCCAAACGGAGATTGGTTAATCGGATAGGGATCTTGTTTCTCGAATTTTCCAACTCGTTCAACATACAGTCGGTCCATGAGTTCAATATGTTTTTTTGACAATTCGCAAGCAAATTCTATCTTTAGCAAATAACACGTGATTTTCCATAAAATAACGTATATATATGCTAAAATAAAAAATTAAATATATTTAACGCGAAATCATGCAAACGCGTACTTTGTGACTTGCTAGAGACTCCGTTGTTTCTGTTCTGTCAAAAAAATATATCGAACTCGTGGACCGACCACATATTCCTAAGAAGACTGCTTAAAGAGATTTAAGAATACGAACAATAATGTTGGGCTTTTAGTCATGAAAATCGTATTATGCTGGATTTTGACAGTGACTATTTTTCTAAACGGAGTGGAGGACATATTCTGCAAGGCTAAGAATCATTTTGACACTACTTACGCAACGATTAATATAAGACCGAAGGAGAAATCCAACCCGAAAGTTTTCACATGCTTAACATCTGAATCTGCGAGTTAGATTTCTCCTTCACTTTTAGATCAATGATTGCGAGAGTCATGTTAAAATAATTTTTAATAATGTTGAACGATCCCTTAACTCCGCTTAGAGCAAAACGTCTCTACTAGGTTTTTTGCGACGGGAAACTATATATTTCTATTTATGCTCCCAAGTGTCCTTAACCCGGGAGAAGGTGCGTGGGTTGACTGAAGACGCCAACTCAATAATTTTCAAATGGAGAACAAAATCTCGCGACCATTCCCGGGTTAAAGATATTTATAGGCTACGATACAGAATATATGAAAAGAAAGATGGACGATACAATTTAACATTAATGGTAACAGGTTATGTACGGGTTTGGACATATCAGATTATTGAAGAAAAAAGGTGAATACAAAAAAGGTATACAAAATTAATTATGATTGTTAAAAACATAAACGAATTAGAACTTATTTGCAATTTACGAATTATTTATAAAAGTATTTCAAAGAAGTAAAATACTCGAGATACACAAATATTTCTCTGGTTACTGTATTCGAATAAAATGTGAGTTCCTGACGACTATTGCATTAAAAGCCATAAAAAGAAAGTTTCATCGAAAACAAATTTTACTTGTGGGCCGAGTATATGGCTGTGCGAAGAGAAAATATAAGCTTCTCGCCGTATAACGATTAAACTCACCATTTTCATTGATATCCCAGACGACGACTATTGCGCCCAGGTTGGCCAACCTGAGCGACAGAAGCCTTCCCAGCCCGCCGCCTCCACCAGTAACAAGGGCAATTTCCCCGTCGATGCTTTTCATCTTGTATTTCATCGGTACGAACATTCTAATAATTCCTTGAATAATGGCGACCGCAGAGAGTAAAAGAAAACCGATAATATCGCCAACAGAACGAAGAACCGACATTTTGATTTGATGTAGCTATGCGAGTCAACGACAAAGAAAAGAGTAACACGTGTCGATTCAAACTACAAGTCCATGACCAGCTATTAGCTTTCTGTATCTATGTGTATATTTTCTCTGCAAGTTAACGGGTTAAGCTATGGGCGGAGCAAACGGCCGAATTCGTCGAGGTGAAAAATATCACGGCACATGTACTTCTGCATCAAAAGTTGATTAAAAATGTTTTTAGAAGGAATTCGAAAAGTTGCAACAGCGGCAAATTTATGATGCTGCTATCTGAAACAGGATAACAGTACAATATCATGATAATTCAAGGTTATAAATTCAAGCACCAATTTAAGACTAGGCAGATGTCACTAAACGTTACGCTTATTGTTTCTGTATTTGTCTATCTATTCCCTTTTCGCTGATTCTAAGTCTGTTTACTTCTGTCTGATCAGTTATCTGTGAATGTCAAATGAAAAATCCACTAGATATATATACTACCTCACAGCAAAGATACTACGCGACAAAGGACTTTTAAGTGTGCAATTAATTCGCAAATACGGATGATGCACATGGCACAGATGAACTTTGTCACTGTTCACGCTGATTCAGATAGTCTGATTATCATTTAGAGTAAAATTACAAGTTAACCTTTAACGCAACAGAAACGCAAAAAAAAAAACACTAGCATCATGGAAAATTCCGAATCTAATCTATGGCAAAGTTATGTGAAATTGGAATGCATGTCCATTTCGCATAACTGTACTGCACGAGAAAGTCTTAGCATCGACCGTATACCTGCTGAAAATAATACCAAAGGGTTTAAATTGAATAAAAGTATAATTTTAATATAGAACTAGTATTGGAATAAACGGAAATATTTCAGCAAATTATGCAAGCGACATAATTTATTAGAGCCAAATATTAGTTATTAATATTATATAGTGTTTAATTAGCTCTATAACGATATTCCACAACGAATAAAATAAAGCAGAGAATAAAATTGTATTGTAGTATGTGAGACCAGATGTTCCACTGCTAGACTACAAAAGAAAATGTCTCTATAGTAACATACACCTTGCGAGATTATCCATAGTGCATACAGGTCATGTATATAGAAAATGCACGTATCAAAAAGTTGAAATGAGCAATGTAGATATGTGGCAAAAAGGATTGGCAAAGGCATTTTAAATGTTCCATGCTAATTCAGCCTCATCGTAATATAGAAATGCGCTATATTATCGCATTAAGGTGAACGCGCTCCGACTTTCTAATAATAGCCGAATCTCTTAGCGGTGCCCTGTACTTTCATTTTCAACGGTAGCGTCCAAACGAAACGAAATAAGATGAAATGAAACGAGGAACCTAGTCATTGCTAGCTTCATCGAGTAGAGTTTTTTTCTGCTTGGTGAAAATCTTTTCCTTTTTATATCACCATTTTATTTATTTTTTTTCAACTACCTTCTCTCTTCTCTCAAGTCGCCTGAAACGATTTCTACAGCCTGCAAACGGATTAGACTAAGATTGGCGACCACGTGACGAACGTACGTACAACCGCAACTTGTGATAGCGAGTCTGTGCTTCTATACAGCGCCTTGTAATTCATGTACTGCAAACATATGTTCATCACATTGAAATAAAGAAACCATTTAAAGTGAATGACATTCGCATGTCCTTAACAATGATGCAACCGATTTACACGACAATTTACATTTATTTTATTTTATTCCGTCCATTTAATACGGAAGACTTTACTTTTAAAAATGAATCGACGCTATTAGAAGGTGGTGTTAATTTTTAACATTAATTAGTTGGTACGTTGTTTATCACTGATAATACATATCAATGCAATGCACAATCTGTGTAGATTCTATCACGTATTGAGATGTAGATTTTAATTACCGTCGTTTCCTCCCTTCCAAAAATAATACTATTTTTGGAGCCATTAACTCTAAGCCTCACGAACTATACTGTTGTGCTTTATACTTTAGATTGGGTTTCGACCACAACGCAATATTTCATCGCGTTTCTTTTTTTACTCTGCCTTTACTTTGCCTGTATACATTCTAGCGCTCGCAATCATGTTGTAATTCGCTAAAGACACGCACATGTAGCATTGGCCTGAATGTATTACTATGAATGATCCGGAGAAGCGAAAGGACCTTCACATATGCTCCTTAAATATACATATATGACTACTACTAGTGGTCAATAACGTCATTGCGGATTCCTTATAATTTCCTACCAAATTTTATAGTTTTTAAAATCCTCCTTAAAAGCCACTTTTTAAAAATCTCCTTACTCCATTAGTAGTTACATTAACACGTCGGCGGCCTTTGGTTTTAATAATATGATCCAATGAGTTAATAAACTTTAACACCAAGGCTATCAACTTTTAATACAAGTGTTAAAAGTACCGTATGGTCCTACGTAGATTAATCGTTCTGCAGTTATAAAGAAACGCGAAAAAACATTTCAGTTTACTTCTCCACGATATTAATCGTCTTAAGACAATAGCCAATAAAATTATAATAATTAAACAAACACCGAAAAGAGCAAAAACTAAATATTCCAATTTCCAAACGAGCTACCTGCAGCTGCTTGATATTTCCTTCTAGGAGGTAGAAACAGTAGAATCCTGATAGCTGCCGATAGTGGCAGGAAACTGGCTCGATGTAAAGCAAGCAGAGAAGCTGGCTGGTGAATTGTGCACTGTGAATGGCAGAAAGGAACGCGAACACGTTCACCTCAGCAAGATTCCACGCGATCACTGAAAACTTGTACGGTCACAGCCGTCGTACTTGTATGCCATAGCGCAGAAACTCCGATGGATTGCGTCTCCCCTCTGGACTCCCTTTCTATCCCTCTTCTATACTGAAACTCTTGCAACCATTCACCAGCCGTTCTTGGTAATCTATCTACGATGTCGATACAGCTGAAACCTTCTCCAACGCCGAATGAAATGAATCGACGACCAGCACGTGACCCATATTTTTCTTTGGATTCTCTCGAATTTTTCAAGAATCCAGAAGCAGCTATAAGCGTTTAGCAAGATCCTTTTACCACATTTTCATGCTGCAGTGTCATCAAAGAGCAACTAAATTTTATAATAGCCCTGTACAAATAATAAGAGAACAAATTTGTGTACATTTTATCTATTTAATGAGGAGACTCGGGCACATTCTTCAAAAATGGTACAGTGCTATGGGAAGAGTGTTGGGATTACTTCAATGAACCTCACACATTTCCGGTAGTAGCGTATTTACCAAAAACTTGTTTAAACATTGGGTACAACTTTTCGGAGAATCATTGACTTTTTATAGCTACTCTAGCTAGGAATAGAACAGCGCATGTTTTTCACCTTCTGAAAAATCAGTGTTTACTTTGTCATTTGGGAAAATAGCACTTCAGCGCCTTCAGTCATTCTTCTCTTTCTACACTTTTCCCTCTGTTTTCCGCATATTCTACTGACATATTCTCGTCATTCTTTGAGTTTAATCATTTAATTTTATTTAATATCAAAAAGATTGATATTTACTGATAGTATTGATTGCTTGTAATAATGCTTTAGCAGACTCAGAACAAATACGCATCTTAACCCCTTCGTTGGCATTGACGCAATAATGCGCACATTGGTTTTTTTTATCTTAACTTGCTCCGATTTAGTATCCAAGTGGTACTCGGAGTTTTTTGGGGTCGCTGTAGCCGAATTTGAAGTAAAAATTGCGAAATTCAAAATGGCCGACACAAAATGGCTGACACAAAATGGCCGATCAAAATATTAAAAAATGCACAATACTTGGACTTTGTTGACAAGATGTTAACTAAAGGGGTTTCTAGGGTCACTGAATTCGAATTTCTAGTTAAAATTGCCAAATTCGGAGTGGCTCAGCCAAAATGGCAGATGTGCAATAATATTTTATTCTCCGTTCACAGATTAGAATAATTGTGCCCATAATTATGAAAGTGGTCTAAGTCAAAATTTAAAAAAAAATGAATTTATCACTTATTTCACACGACATGATTTTAAACTAAAGTTATTCAATGTAATTTGTAAACAAGAAATATATGACTTAGACCACTTTCATAATTATGGGCACAATTGAGATACTACACAGCACCACACATATAACACCGTTTCGTGAACTTTCGAGTTGCATTAAAAATGTTTGTCACCATGACAAACATTTTTTAATCTTTAGGTAATTTCAATTTGGCAGTTTAGACTTTAAGTTTGCACTCAAGAACTCAAGAAGCCCTTTTAGCCACCATATTGTCAAGAAAATCAATTTATTGTAATTTAAAAAATTTGTTGTCAGCCATTTTGAATTCGCAAATTTTTATGTAAATTTCGGATTTAGCGACCCAAAAAAACCCTTAATACATAGTTTCAGTTAAAATTAAAAAAAATGTGGTGCCATTTTGGGCACTTTTAGTCGAATTCTCCGTACCAACGGAGGGGTTACTAATCACAATTCACAAGACGCTTGCTTGAAATTAATAATTCATTGAAGAAATAGAAAAATAAATGGAGAAAGAATAATTAACGTTGTAGAACAACAACGTTAGTCAAGAAGAACGTCTTGATTTTGATATCAAGCAAAAGAATACCAACAGAAGTAATGGAAAGATAGTTAACCAAAATTAATTTAAATCAATAGCATAATTTGACTTCTGTTGCAACCGCTTTAATGAGATGAAAATTGGATTTTATACCCACGCTAAATCTTTGGAATGTTGTTTATTATCGAGTTCTCCAGGTTGACCTTTCCATCCAACTCGATTCCTGCTTCGCCATTATTTCATACTCATTTTCGTCTCCGCGTTCTCTTTTCTGCAGAATGTCTAGATTTAATCAAATACCAGATATAAGATGAATATCCATATATATTGTATTCATGCTTTAAACATTGTTTAAAAATATTTAACAGCCGTTTTGCTAGATATTGTGTCGTATCCGGCTTCGCTACAAGCTTTATCAATATTTTGTTCGGCAGACGTAGTCCAAACGAAATTCGAGCATTCCTGCCCGTTAAATACTTTCACTTGGTAAAAAAAATGCCTCAAGTTAAATAGAATAGTGACAAGTGTATCTATTATCGCTCCACAGTCACGTGCAAGGAATACAGTCCTCAAGAAATATCATTACACGGTAACGTGCATTCATTAAATATTAATGCACCCTGTCCACACGCAGTCAGATAAGATGTCTTGATAATTATTTCAAAATGTAAGAAATATACGGTGTGAAAGATGTTTCGTAATTTCTCAAGTTCAAGCTACCGATCAGAGCAGATACAATTGTGAGACAGAAATATGATGTTTACAAGGGGCTTTAAAATTAACGTAGCATAGACATTCCTAAAGGGTGTACAAAAATAATGTCAAATGTATTTTATAGTAACAACCTTGAAAATCTCTCTGCAGAGAGATGTGTTATGATGACAACTGCTTACGAAAATCTTCAAGAAATAAACCATGACGTGTTTCCGTATAAGTTAATTAAACCGGTTCTCTCCGTGAGATTTCTAATTGTCTTACTATATCGCCGCGCTAGGTATCCTTGTTAGGTACTTGACAAAAACTGCTAAAATATATGGTACTGTCATGATATTAATAATTTGCGTATAACCAGATGATTGGGAATTGGAAAAGAAACGACACAAAGACATAAGTCATTCCCTCGCAGTGCCATATAAATAATGCAAGAATCGGTCTGGTCGATCTGCTCCTGATTCTGAAGCTATAAGTTGTATGCGTACGCATGTTATCTTACATGAAATATTCATAACGTGATATTTAAACTCAGAAGATTCATTTAAATACGTTATAAAATATACATGTGGCAAATGTAGTACATTTGCTTCTCATGAATGCGCCTTTGCGAAATACCGATGAACTGCGTAAAGTTCATCTAACAATAAGCGAAAGAATCTTAGGTACGAGTGAATCTTTAAAACTTATATAGGACAGATTTTCCTGCGGCTAGTAATTTCTACTTTAATGAACCACATTTTTCTGATTGCAATACGCATTCTCGGAAGACGAATGTGACTGGAAAATTGTTATCTAACGAGACATTTGCTGTAGATATTAAGTCACTCATAATATTATAGGTCTATGGATTCACCAGATGGATTTATGAGACATTAATGCAGAAGGTTGTAACGGGCACATCAATCGTTAACACGCAAATGCAAATTTATTTGTAATCTAGATCTTGACAAAGTTTACTATACTTTGCAAGTATCGAAGTAGCACGAAACGGTAGAAAGAAACCATGATGCATCAAGTCATTTGCAATGGCACTAATTCTTATCTGAACGATACTCATGGCGAAACATAGTGAAAGTGACCAGTCCACATTTACGCAACGTGAAAAGCCACCTTAATCAAGTCTTTTCGCAAGAAAACGTTGAACCGCGCCATCTGTGATTCTTTTGAATTATTACAAGTGCACGTACATCCATTTCAATGTATCACAGCTAAAAACTTTACAAAATTATAATTTTAATTTTATAATTATAATTTTTCGCCTCGTCTATACACCTGCACAAGTATAGAACTTGTAAAGTCTGATTGGTTAAACTGTTAATGACGCATGTATGAGTAGAAAACTTTCGTGCCAAAACTGGTAATGACGCATATGTGCATACATTGAATAAATCCGATAAATGTCAATGAATTTTAATGAAATTTGGTATACGTAAGTTTTTTGAGTTACCGATAACGAATCTGAACTCGAAATTGAGAAATTCGAAATAGCGTATCCAAAATGGCGGGCCGAATTACAAAAAGTCAGTCGAAACTCGGTACTCTGTAGATTTTCAAGGTTGATTACGCATCTGAACTCAAAATTGGGAAATTCATAATGACGAGTTCGGATGCGTAATCAGCAACCCAAAAAACCCTCTATAGATGAGCTTTTATATGAAATACGGAATTATTTGCTCCTACCAGTTTCGGCACAAAACGTTGATTTCGAGTTCATCAATTAACTGGTTAAGTATACCGTCCGGTCACGCCGCTTGAAAAACAGGTGTTTTTTTTTATTTTTTACATAAAACTGTACTACATATAGTAAAAGAAAGTCGTTGAACTTTATTAATACATGACTGAAGATGCGACAATTTTTAAAATTTTTAAACACTTTAATTTAAGTTTTGCTAGCATTAGAGAATCTTGTAGGTGGCGCTAACTACGCCGCTGCAACAATAAAAGAGCCCCTCGCTGCCGCCAGCATAACTTGCTGTAGGATTGTCTAAAATAAAAGAATAAAAGAAATTCTTAAAAATTGTATCGATAGTTATCGCGCCGTCTATAATAAAGGCAAAAAACAAAATGGTATTTATGGCAACATGTTGGAATAAAAAAATGTGAAAAAACAGGTTTTTTGTGCACAAAATTGTTTATAAAAAAATGAATGGACCAAAGTGCATAATTCTAGCTAGCGCGATAGCAAAGTCAAATATAAACAGCATGCTGTAAGATTTTTTTCAAGTCGGTCAATAACTTTTTCCGTTCTACTGGTGATAGCTAAAAAAGAACGTGTTTCAGAAGACCGTATTTAAAGTTTTTTTGCCTTCTTAGCTTTATATTGTGCATATTAAGCCTTCGTTGTTACACAGAGTCAAGGCGACCCTTTTAACGAAGGGTTAAAAACGTGTAGGCTATTTATCTTTAATCAGCTATTCCTGCGCCATATAATAAGCCCGCTTTGTCCTCGAACTGGTTTTCCAAATCGCTTTTCTCCCCCAAAGCATTCGAACGTCGGGCCGATATTCTAGGAATATGCCAAAAAAATCGATTTTTTTTTAATTTTAGACCGGACAGTACCCTTAACACCTTTTTACACTCGTGCAGTTGGTGCAAGCGAGACGAACACACATATTGTCTTCGCCTTAATGTGAAATAGAATATCTGGTTTAACGTTTCAGAAATAGAGAGACGCTATTTTTCTAACTGGCCTAACCTAATTCAATTAAATGCTTGAGTCATGTTTACAACAGTGTGATCTTTTCTCTCACTCTCCCTCTTTCTTTCAATCTCTCTGATCAGATTCAGGATTAGGATCCTCATTAAGAATAGAGATTGTATGCAGAAAACGTTTCAACGTACTAAAAATGTTCAAATATATGTTAAGTTTTATAAGTTTTAGAGAAATCGTTCAGGTCTTAATTAGGAATCCCAGAATGAAATATTATCGCGATAAATTAAAAAATCTAAAGGTCTCGAAATAAGTATGGGGGGTACTTCGTGAACTTGGATTTACAAAGAGTAAACAGCTCGTGATTCAACCTGTCAACTCATGGCTTTGATAAATATGTTGTTAGTGTATTTGAACCTGGTGCGTTGGACAACAGTTGTAGTCTTGCTGCATCATGTATTATTCCCTTTAGTTTCGTGGATTTTCACTTTCACATGCGATAACACATACGACAACACATTAAGATTGATGTATAAAATAAGTTTTTCTATTGTTCTAAAACCAGTGCTAAGGGTTCGGATAATACTCAATTGAAGGTCGTTCAGCAGAGAATTCTTTCAAGCTTGTCCCTCTAATTTTTTTGAATTCAATCAAAAGAATTCAAGCTCCTGTAGCATTGTACCAAATTTATATGTATTTTACTGAATTTGGCTGGAAATTATTTATGTACGCAAATATATCGAAAGTAGACATGTGGCGTCTGTCTCTGTCTTCCATGAGATGTTCTCTGTTTATACGTCGTCAGCACGGAAAAACATAGTGGTGCAATATTGCGCGATAAAATTTTCAAATTTTTAGCACTACTTTCAATTTGTGTTACATGAATTTTTTTCACGAAATGTCTAGTAGCGCGTAGTTTATACACTTTTCATTTGTAATGTCTGTTTAGCAAGATTATACACTTGATGCTAGTAACCGATAGTAACCATGTGCTGTCAAAAGGCGAGGTTCAACTACCAATCGTGCAAACGTATTCACAGATGGTTCTACCGACATTTATTACTAGTCAAATGTTGTCCATATAATAAATGTCGGAAAGCATTATAAGTGGCTTTGGGGGCAATTATTAAATTAACATTTAAAACATATGCTTTGTTATATTTTTATATTAATTCGTTTGTTTAAAACAAATTATATATAGATGTTAATTTGACTTCGGAAATTTTCTACGGAACTACCTTGAGGGGCCATGCATGCCTGGAAGACCATAAAATTAAACTTTTTAGCCATTCTTTTTGGCAAAACTATACACTTTATTAATACAAATAGTTTTTGGTTTTCACCATAATATTTTAATGAATTTATAAAAAAGTTAAGGGTAAGTGGCGGTGATGCAGACAGTCATGTTCCGCCTTCCAGTATATCAGCGGTTGTTAACAGCGTAACTACAAGCATTAACTAAAAGCAAACACGAAAACAAATTCTTAAAATATATTAGTATATCTAGTGAGGATCGTTCCAAATTTTGAAAATATTAATTAATCACAAACTGATGGCCGTTTGAAACTAAAGATCTGATATCATATTAAACATATATTAGTATATTTTTTAAATAAAAAAGAAGAAAACAATTAGATAGAAAAATTTGCATCAACGCTCACCATATACACTAATATATTTGAAGAATTCCTGTTTGTTTTTCCTTTCAATTAATCGATCATCAGCTGTATCACCGCCACCTTAAACACATGTTAAACCTTATTTTTGTTAAACTTCATTGAAATATGATTGAAACTAAAAAAATGTGTTTTAATCAAGTCTGTAGTTTGGCAAACAAAATTTCCTAGAGCAAGTAATTTTATAATCTTCCAAGTATATATAATAGTCTTTTAACTACATCAAATTAACTGCACCAGCCCTCTTTTCTATTCTACTGAATATTTACAATCACTATGTGATGTACGACAATTTTCCTTTTGCGTAGGAGTCAATTGTTAGTCCTCTACCCGAAATTCCTAGTGCCATGGGCTATGGTCTCTACTATATGCACTATTTAGACTTATTGAAAAAATTGTACATGCACAACTCTCGAAATGTCTCATCAAAAATCAAGATCTCTGGACTCTTATCCATCACGCTTCCGCAAGGATGTCAGTACACACTGAACTACTTTGGGTTCTCATTTACCTCAACATCCTACTTTGAATTTCATACGTTCAATCATTCACAATATCAACCTATTTTGAGCCTCTATGCTGTACTACAATATTTTATAAAGTTCTATGTTCTACCAAAACCTTGAAATAAATGAAAAAAAGTAATAATATCATTTTTTAAGACTTTTCTACTTATGTATACAAATGCAATGATTTATTCATAAGGCTAAATGCTAATTAACACTAGATTTAGCACTAATTGAATAGTTTTGTAACAATCGATTATTTAATGAAGATTCTTAATTTATAAAGATTTATACGTACGAAGAGGATCGCCGTTAAATTTCATATTGAAATTTATTTGAAAAATTACCATGTAATTAGTGGCGTTGCTACATCTTGACCAATGGTTTCGCTTTGCGTGGAATTGTGTTCTTCCATGCCTATTAACTGGTTAGCTCCCTTTGTATGTTCAACATCTCACAATGAACTTACATCAGCTTCCCCCTGAGTGCATTTACTTATGCAGCAGCAGTAAGAGCTCGTGTAACAATTGGCAAATTTCAATGATTGAGTTGTTATCATTGGTTATAGGACAACATCTTCAATGTAACAGAATTCACTACTGCTAGGACTTTTAAAGTGTGAAAATAGTAGCGTACTGAACAGTCGGAACTGTACAGATATAAGACTGATGTGTAAGTCTATCGTCGATCTTCAAAATTCAATAGCCTGATCTGCTTAACGCAGAATCAGCAGTTAAGGCACTTTACTGCGTAGGTCAACAATTAGAGAAACACCAAATATATGGATGTTGACCGAATATAATCCGACTAGACATGTCCGTGTATTCTGCACCGTGCGTTTCTAATATGTAGAATATATACATCTATATATAGCATTTCAATTATCCGCGACACTCAGGTTCGCGTGACACCATGATTCATAAAATGTTCAGTCTATTTGCCTCTTCGGACAACGATATGGGTAATCCTAATCGATGAAATAGCCAATAGAGTATAAAATTTGACTATGAAAACACAAGAAATGAGTTACAAAAGGAATATTTAGTCAGTATTTAGCCAGTTTATGTTAGTCGATGACGTCCAGTTAGTCCCCAGCTAACACATAATAGCACAGTTACACAAGACGCGAGTAACAAGATCTTATAACATGTGTGATATAGCATGTATATCCAGACATCATAAAAAGTAGGAATTCTTGCTATGTTCCTAAGGAATGTTCCTGATGTATATTAGATACATTGTGCTTGTTTTATAAAAACCTAGACATAACAGATATGAGACTTAGGCATGACATAAGCCGTTAACTATAATATAATTTAAATTCATTCCTGCCACATGTAACGAATTGAGAATTGTGTCGTCCAAAGTATGTTCGCTAGATGGCAAAGCGCGAAACAACCAACTCGCAACTAAAGTGTATATCTCAAATGTGTATATCAGAGTAATATTTTTGGACAACACACTTTATTAAAGTTGCATAAGCGTAACGTACCAGCTACATTAAGCTTCTTGAACACCTTGAGTAATTATTATTCAAGGTCTGAAATGCCTGTATCTTAGAAAATGAACTAAATTTCCAACAAACATAGTTATCACATTTATGTCACTATTGCGTAGCTACTTACAGAACAACATAGAATTTATTATAACGGAGACATAACTATTACAAGATGTATTTGTTGGGTTGTAATGTAATATGACCACCTTGCAAAAAGTGAATTAAAATGTTACATAATATTGTTCTGAGTGGGAATTAATAGCTAACTTGTTTCTTCCGTATTAGCATCATGTTACATTACATGTTACATTCTGTTATGTAATTGTCATATTTATGTTAATGTATCGGTGCCAGCTACCAGATAACACAGTCTGTCTGTGCAAGACAGTTCAATTACTTTTCAGCAAAGATTCGCTGAGAATATGCTTTAAATTTGCTATGAAATATAAATAAAAGAAATAATGCTAGCAAATATGCAGCGAAAGCTCGGCAATAATTGCAGCAAATGAAATAAATTGTTTTACGCTGTTATTGTTATAAATGTATGTTGCAAATATGCATACAAATGTAATTACTTGAACAAAATAGCACTTTGTTAGCAATTTGTTAACAAAATATATTTTTTTTAATTCAGGCAATCTAAACAAAAAAATGACTATAATATTTATGAAATCCTGTTGTTGGAATTCTAATGAGAACGTATCATTCTAATTGTTTCATTTATTTTTAAATTCACTAAAGACATGGTGATTTTCGGTCAATCCACTCCTACCCAGTAGTTTAGTGTTATAGGACCTCTATAACGGGTTGATTGCGGTGTCACCATATTTTTTGTCGCATTGCCATAACAAGTGTAAGTCGCATTCCAGTATGAGCTACTTCCAGTACGATACTACCTAACCATGCTAATGAACAGTGAATTGATGCAGCTTCCAATAGCATTATGATAATATGGTGCTTTTCTTTGCGATGTATGTAAGTCATACTTGTAAATATTCGTGTAACTGCCTGTGGCAATAGTAATTTTGAACTTCCACGTTTTTATACATATGAATATTGACGATTATAATTCTTAATTGAAGTAACGTTTGCAAATTGGGCTGATGACTCACAATCAGTGGACAAAAGGTCACGTTCCTTAGTTCGAGCATCCCGACGATCGCTGGTTCGAGTCTCACTCATGGCCACGCAAATAGACTTGCATAAGTATAAATGACATGCACCGATTTTAAAAAATTTTCTTCAAATTCTAAATGTTCTTCTCTATATAATTTTCAGTGGCAACTTATATTTGTGACTGAATGTTCACTGATTATCAGTAAATTGTCATTGACTCATTTTTAGAGATTAGATACAAACCTTGCATGCAATTTGCTATTAGCTTGCTGCTTAACATTTGAATCATATATTGCTGCAAATATGGCAACAAATGAATACGGATATTCCTATGATTTGCTGACAATTCATATAATGCCTTGCTGCGCGATTGCTGTCGTATTTGTACGCACGTTGCTGTCTGCGCTGGGTAGCTGCGTGGGTCTCTAATAACTAAAATCTGTTTAATGATAATGTTTATCCCTTTATGGGGATGTAAAGGCAAAAAGGATAAGAAAGGAGACAAATTAATGTCCGTTCTCGCTGTTCCAAATATACTTTGTAGCATTATAGGTATGTTCGAAAATAAGCCGATAGCTCTGAGATCATCGTCGTGTCTCGATCGAATACGTTCAATAAAGAGAGACACAACGATGCTCTCAATGCTTTCAGATCATTTTCGAACATACCTATAGTGATCCAAAAGTACCTAAAGTCGTAAGAACGAACAGATCTATGGTGTTGCATTCACATAAAGTTCCAACCGTGCTCAATTTTTGACTGCATTGTAGGTACAAACTTGTCAATGTGATTTCAAAATAGTCTCATTATGGGAGCTTTCCAATTGAAAATATAGTCGGCATACATAAGACATCGTGTTGAACGATGTGCTTTCCAATACCCGAACAGAAATTGAATGGGGCATTCCCGGTATGGTATCCGACCCCTGTCAAGTTTTGGCAGGGGTTTCGCAGTAGAGACTCCAGACTAGGGTCATGCTACAATCTATAAAGACTTCCCTAATAACATTCTAGGCTCATCGCGCCATCCACAGTTATGATTCCTCACTGGGCCCCTCTTTAGGTTTTGTCAGGGATTCTACATTAGGAATTCTAGACTAGGGTCTTACTACGCCCACAAGGTCTTCTCTAAAAAATCGTAGACTTGACTATTAAAAACCAACCCTGTCTTATTCGAGGGGTATGCACGTGCTGGCCCCGGTAACTTATTAACAATTATTAATTCATTATGAATATGCAACCGGCAAAATTAATAACTTGTTTGTTTAACAAGTATCTAATTGTTAAGTAAAATGTGAAAATTTAGTCACTTATTGTCCTCGAAAATTCGTTTAATTCATCCGTGAGCTGCTGACCTCTCAAAAAGTACAATGAATATTTATAATATTTAGTGCATATTGTATTTTATTAGACGTCACTATTATAAAATTGTCAATTGAGAAATCAAGAAGCGATTAATTGTCGATACTTTCGTTCTTCGCTTCTCAATATACATTATTAGTTATTAACTAATTATTAATTAACAATTATTAACCATCTATCGATGATCAATTATACAATGTTGCATTCGTACAAAATTTACAGTGTACAGTGTGTGCTGTATCTTGAAGTATATTTTTCAGTTGTTATTCATTAACTGTTTAATGACCGTTTATCAGTAATCATTATTGTTGACAATTGACAGTTATTAACAAATTGTTAACGCGTTGTTATTTGACAAATGTGTTATTTATTTCAATCATTAATCAACACTTGTGAAATATTTCAAAAGTGGCAAAATACGCTGTACGGTATATGTGCTTTATACATTCATCAATATTATGAGAACCTGTACAATTTTTAGTCAGGTCAACACGTCATGACTAAAACATTCGATTCCCATATAAAATAACTGAACGTGTTTCTATTTTTATCATTTTAGTCGAAATCATGTAAATGGATACAGCCATGACGTATTTAGCCGAGTGGGCTAAGGCACAGCGGAATATTAATCCACAGAGTTCCAGGTTCTAATCCTCACCAATGACAAAAAAACTCACATTTGTATGTTTTCAACGATTAATATGTGTTAATCTCAAAGAATAAGTTCCAAATATCCAATTAAAAGTGCAACATAAAGTCGGTTAAATAAGCCTAAAATAATATTTTTTATTAATTTGCTGATGATTGGGTTAGTAGGGACTTAATTTGGAAGCCTTTATAAACCCCAACAAGGAAGTCTAGAAAGGCAACATAGATCCAAGCGTGATAAGCCTAGTAGGGCTATGCTTAGATTTCCTTACTGGGCCCTTAATAAAATTGAGGAAAACTAGAAGGGAACAAATAAGAGCCTTAACTAAAATTCTGCTTGGATACATACATAATGACTATGCCAAACTCAGTTTGAGCATAAATTCATACGCGCATGCGCCTTGGATAGAAACTTCTTTTGAGCGGGAAGTTTAAGTCTATTATATTTTAGAACTTAATCGACTGTAGTAGACATTTTATGTGGGCCCTAACGGGGCGCAAGCTAGTTTTACTTACTTTTATTCAGGCGCTAACTACAATAGCTTGCCCCGTCTACGTCATAGACAATTTTTCATCTCCGTTCCTGACTACCATTCATGAGGACATGTACCAGCGACACAGCAAATTATTTAGACTGTTTTGATATTCATTAAAATACATGAAATACGTCATTGACATAACGGCAAAATGGTATAATTAAAACAATACTAGAAAATAGGTGAATTTGCTATCTGTGCAATATGAATGGAATTTGAAACTGCGATTGTCGGGTTGCCGAAAACGAAGAGGTAACACTCTACCCACTGACCTACCAGCCCAATTTGTACATATTGATTCCAGTTAAAAGTAATAATTACCAATTATAACAAATGTTTAATTAAAATGTTTTATATTATATTTTAAAAATTGATGCCTGATTGTTGACTTGTACCATTGGACCGTGCATTTCCTAAACGAGCCAATCGTTATGCCATAGTATTGGCCTTTACCAGTTTGGCACATGCGTAAGATGGGATCGAATTCTTTTACGACTCATTATATTCACAGCAAATAGACACAAATAAATTCTGTCCTGGACACTATTGAGGTCCCATCAAGATGCTATCATTGTAAAAGAAACTGTCTGAAGTGAGCTTAGTTTTATATCTTGGGGTGCTGGTGAGTGCCTAGTTCCAACCCAGCTAGGCTTCCATAGTTAGGGAAACAGCGAATCCTGGTGCAGTTTAGTAGTCTAGCATACTGGTGCGCACTACGTCGGGTAGTAGCTAGGTTTCCATTATTGAGGATGCCTAATCTTATCCGGCCAAAGCTTTTTCATCATTAAGAAAACGATTAGGAAATTTCTACTAGGAGAAACAGTCCAACATTTTATTCTAGCATACATTGAGAAAAAGATTTAGTGATATCAACTACCAGCTGCGGAATTTGTTTGGGCCATCAACGCAGATTTGAATAGATTACACCGTTGTCGAAATAATAACACTGCTATAGTTGTTTCGAGTGTGTGGTTTTGACTCAGTGTGATTATATAATTTAATCAAAATGAACTTAAACAAAATTAAATTGATCAAATGTCGCGGTTACTTGAAAATTAAGAATTGCGTCCTCGAAAGTATGTCCGCTAAACGGCAGGACGTGAAACGATCAACCCTCTGCAACTAAAATGTATCTCTCAAATGTACATATAATCAGAGTAATACTTTTAGGCAACACACGTTATTAAAAGTGTGTTACTGTAACGTGACGACTACTTTAAGCTTTTTAAATATCTTGGGTTTAATCAGAACATCCCCGACAGGTTATGGATTTTGGTTATAAATACGTAAGGTTGCGTAAGCACTGTGGTTAAAGTATACAAATTCCAGTATCTCATAACGTGCACTATTTTATATGTATAAGACGTAATAGTATACAAAATAGTCCGGAAGCTGCTGTGAACTTGTAACAACGTTTCCATGGGAAACCATAGTTTACAAATAAATGAAATTATTTGATCTGACACAAAGCTGTCGAAAACGAAATTCCCAGACAAATCAGATTTATTTTAGATAAGACAATTAGTAGTAAATAATATTAAGAAAGTGAAAGAAAGATCGAGATGGTACAGATGTGAAACTAGACAATACCAAACCGTATTCTAAAAAACGTTTCGCGGGAATAACGCAAAACGATGCTATGCTAAACAATAAACGATAATGACTCAAGTTACCCCTGCGCTATGAAGGGTTTGGCATCGTATTAACAACCCTCGAATGCGCAGCGATTGGGAAAGCGTAGGGTGACACGTAAAGAAGGATTCATTCTCATGAAGAAAAGAACAGCCAACTTATACCCTGAGCATCACTCACCGTCGTCCAGTAGCTCCTGTTATCCTCAGAAGGACACTATGCTGGATTACAGGTCCCTCAAGTGATTAACGATACGGTAAACTATATAAAACGATAATGCGTCTATCCCTGAGCTAGGCTGCGCCGTGAATGACGCTACAGATTTCCAAAATCAGGAACCTTCTCGAGAGGCGCACTGTGATACACTCCGTAGTGAAATCAGATCCGCCGATAAGTCGACTCCGGCCACGCCCGTACGATATTCCATTGTTTCGCTTAGTTCGAAGAAATACATTCTGGCATCTTTTGCTGTTGGGGTTGCTGGAGTGCTGTGTTCGAGAAGCAGGAATGTCATTTACCTTTACTCCAGCCATGAACGGCTTCGTGCCTTTTCTGCAATCCCCATATGCGGGAGCGACCGTAGCCCAGTGGTCAAGGTAACGGATTCACGGCCGAAAGGTTTCGGAGTTCGTGCCCAGCTCCCAGCGGTGGGTTTTTATAAGAAAATCTAAAGTTAATACTCATACGGATTTCGCCCAACACTGTTCGGATTCGGTGTATAAACTCTGTAGTCCTCACACTGTTATATAAAGCCCGTGTCGCGAGGTATAGCGCTATCTATTATGAACTTCCAATCCTGATTATATAGGATCAGTTACTGACACATATCCCCTATTGGAGATACAGCCATAAGAAAAGGAAGGAAGGAATCCCCACGTGCCCTCCAGATCATGAAAACGCTCGCCGCTTCTCCTGCATAATTCGATCGATCGGATGTGAACTTCGGTCCTATCGTCTCTACTTCTCAACAGCACTCCGCCAGGACTGTAGCCCCGTAGTAATAAATTTTTTTACTGAACTCTTTCGGATCCACTTAATGATCTCAAAACAAACAAGAACACGTTCCCGCAGGGGAAATAAATAAAAATTTTGATTCAAAATGAATTCCACGCCAAACAAAATGCTCTGACCCATCGGGTTCCACGAAATAGCCCAAATTTTCCTGTGTCATGACGTTTGTCAAAATGCCACGTCATAACTATATGATAATTGAATAGAATAGTGTTACATGTTCAAATCAGTGATTACGATAATTCAACGAAAAATTAATTACACGAAGTATAATAGCGATTAATTGAATTTCTATTGCAGTTATTTCGAATAACTAAATATATAGTAAAAAATACCACAAATTACGGTTAAAATGATTTAACATATGATTGTCCATCGACAATCGCCATGTGTGGTTAAATGAACTTAATTTCGGTTGATGTTACAAAGTGGTGTTCTCTGTGTATAATCTTAATGTAAATTATTAATCATTAACATGTATAAACATATATTAAATACATGTAAATACACGGAATAGATGTTCACATACATATATTTCCATGCAAGAAGAAAATCCCAAACGAACTTATTGCTCGGATAAAAAATTGTACAGATGATACGAATAGGCAAAACATCTGTCATCGCAGTATCAATGTTATCTTTACCTATAGACGAACAAACTAGATAAACATAATCGGTTTTAAAAAAGTACCCCAACAAATTTTCAGATATTCATATGGATTTGTTGTTATCTTGTGCCCAATAATTGAAAAGCTTCCTATGTGAAATGTATTTGACAGATTTCATCTTTGTGCAGGCGGCATAAGGAATGGAACCGAACAAACACATAATGCTTTAAGGCTAGTGTTCAGCTATTCTATGTGCACACGTAGACGGCACAGTGACGTCAAAAGCGAGGAAACGTATTTACCGTTTTTTCTCTACGTTTTCTATTAATTCATCGACTCTCCAAGTCTTTTACGTTTAAATGTATCAAATATTCTAATTATTGTAACAATAGTAACAATTCTAACTATAATAACAAAGAAAAATGTACGAAAACAAGGTATGCGTAATAGCAGTGTCCATGATGTTTTAAAAGGTCAGAAGTGCATGATTTCTTCACGTATAATTTTCTCGAAATTGAAACAGTTTTCACACCTAAATCGAGTAGAGCCGCTAACCATATCGTATAACGAAACTGGTTTATCAAAGATTTTTATAACTCATTTAAAATGAACAGGAAAAATGGAAAACATGTTTTCTCACTTCTGACGTCACCACTCCGTGTACATGTACACACATAGAATAGCTGAACAGCAGACTTAAGTAACATAGATACATATTACATGTACAAGCAAACTATCAATTCCTCCTCGAATATGTAACATGTTATATATTTGATTATTCCAGAACAACATTCTACATGTATATATTCAACACAGGATTCTTGTATACATAAATACTGAAGGTATCAAGATACTTGAGAAAAATCAGATATTTTACAAAATACATTCTCCACCAGTATATACACTGCCGTCGAAAAGTTTCCGGACAAGAGTTTAAATTGAAAAAAAATCAAAGCAAAACTTGAATGGTCCAGTATTTGAGCCTATTGAAGTCTCCCATCCCAATTTCCGCCGCATAAAATTGGTTTCTTAGTTGAAACTCGGTCCCAAAGGGACTGTGCATGAGACACTGTGCAACCGATCCTTGACAGTAGTTAGTGATATCTGTTTTTCATGAGTTTCGTTGAACCGCGTTTGGAGATCCCATGCCGCAAGCTTCCTATTCATTTTGAACATTATTACTAACGACCGGTCCTCTGCTCTGGAAATGACTCGAGGCCTTCCACTGCGTGTATCAAGAGACTCGGTCGAGTCTCGCGCCAAGTGCAGGCAACCAACTATACAGGGCACGGCTCGCAGAGACTCTTTACCTCAGTCAACACCTATAGGACCTGTGTTTAGAATGAAATATCTTATGAATCACTATATATGAGAAAAAGTTATTGATACATTCACTATAGGAATATAGTATTAAGATGGCGAGCGAGATGATTTTATTTCAGTTACGTCGTCGTAGTCTTCACCCGTCCATTTACTTTTTCACACGACGGATGGCGCTGGACCCATCTTTCTCGGAGGCACTCGCATATAGAAAAATATAATTTCAGTAATATAATATATACAGTGTGATCTATTAGAAATCAAACTCATAATTATATTTCCTGGTTGGGAATATTCAAAATAATATTCAAGGCAGCATTTTAACGAGTTGAAGAAGAAACCCATTGTTTATGGTTTTAATGATGCAGGATGCTATGCAAATGTGACAGTCAATGATGTACTATAAGAAAAAGTTAGGGTAAAAGTCTTTGCTTTCAAGAATTTGAATTTTCCTAATACGCATTACTCTGTCACTTTGTAGTATGACATAAATGTGTGCTGTTATACATCAAACTGGGTAAGAACTTATATAGAGTATTATAAGTGTTATTGCATTTTACTTGATTAAAACTGAAACTTAGATTAGTCATACGACATAGACTTTTGACTAAGCCTCAAATATATTTCTTTGTTCAATAAACATTTTTGTACTTTTAACATTTGATATCACTAATTGAAAGAGTGTATTAATAATACTATATATGTTTGTAGGACAATTAACAGAATCATTTAAACTATCTGTTATACATATATGAAAGACCAGTGCAATATGCAATGTCTAGTAGTAAATGCTAAGTATTATAATTAGATATCTTATACTTTCTAATTCTCAATTTTTTTAGTAACTTATTGCTTGCATGTGTATACACGGTGTTTGTTATAAATGACAGGCCCCATAAATAAATTTGTTAATGGTTTTATGGGATGTCCCATACATAATTCCATAACTATTATGAAGCAATTTTATCGATGAAACATAAATGATTTATGTTATTATTCTTTCAGGTGACGTTCAATTTTAAATGCTGAACTTCTTCGATTTGCAGATGCAATATTATGGAAAACATTTTAATATATATATTTCCTCAAGAATAACTTTATGATTCATCGAGGCAATTAAAATAAGATAAATAATAATACAATAACTGTCTTAGGGATAAATATCCCTTAGCCAAATCTATCATAAACAATAGCATTTTACTAATGGTAATCAGTACTAATTATTAGAATCTCATTCAATTATCACTAGTTACCTGTGATTCTCTTTGGCAAGACATCATCACAAATAGTAGATTTTGTTAGGGGATAAATTACAGACATTATGAATACATGCATTAATAGTTTCCTGGGACGTCTTGTATATATAATTTCATGACTATTTTAAACTTTTATCGTCTATAAAATCTAAATGATTCATGTTATTTTTTCAGATGACATTTAAATACTGGTACTTCTTCCATGGAGGCAATACATATGAAGAAAATTTGAATATTTATATCATTTCCTCAATAATGAGCTCCGGATTCATCATTACATTGTAACGAATAAATAATCATTTCGCGTCAATGCATATTTCTTGTCTTTAAATTTCTCTAACATAACCTACTAAAGGACAAAAACTTGTGATATCTCCTAAAAAACACTTTCGTGTAAAAAACTCGCCAAGTACAAGATTGCTTTGAATTTCCCACCTTGAAAAAAAATATCTATATTTATATAATATATTATTGCTCTCCTAACAAAAAATATTGAAATCATATTATAATGCCAAGTAGAGACTTGTCATTATAAGGTGACTTGTCACTGCATGTCTGTGTACTATATGATCTAGCACTAGCTCATCTTTTTAATTATATTTTCAACATTTCCTATATCGTCTTCGCTACACTTTTGTGTTATTACTGCTTCTTATATTTCATTATCGTTTAATGGTCCTTTAATAATTAATAAAACGTTGGGAAATTACTTATCGAGTACTACTTGGCGGGTCCTACACGCAAATATTCTGCATAAAAATATTCTACATCTATTTATTCTACGCCAAATATAACACAGCTCCCAGCAACCGGAAAAGTATTAAAACGAATTGAGATTTTTCAATATCAATTCATTCATTATTAATTTCAATAGAAATGGATTGAAACCGCAATATTCAATCGAATGAAAATGGACAGACATTTAATTTCATTTTTATTCGTACAATAAAATAATAAATAGTGCCATGCAATAAATTCAGAACTCTAATTGTTATATTATTATTAAACTATTAATGTTTCAAAATATAGAAAAAATACTCATTCGTTTTTAAGAAAGGGAAAATAAAAACGATTTATTATTTCTAATTTCAATTATTTACAGAAAATGATTTCTTAGGTTAAACAATAAATTCGAGTTTAAGTTTTAACGATGTTCCGTAATGTAAAATTCAATCGAATTCATTGTACTGAAGAATTGCTTCGAATTCTAGTTAATAAAAGAGAAATCAAAACTTGAAATTGAATCGGATTTAGTTGTCAATAATTTTATGGGCGAATTAATCTTAATCAGGACAAAATTGTCTTTACTCCTTCGTACGAATTAAATCGCATAGATAAAACTGCAAGATTCGAACACTAATTGAATCGAATAGAAAATAATAAGTATATATTCTCTTCAGTGAATTGGAACGGATTGAATAAGAGTATAGTAACGTATAAAACTGAATTCATTATTGTGAGAAAACGACAGATCGAAACGAATAAACGAAGATGGCGAAGTTTCAAAAGATAGGTTGAAATGGTCTGCATATAATTCTTAGAACTCTTAAAAGAAACGTTCGTCATTACGTCTGTAAATGGCGTGCAGAATATCTTATGTGTATGATTCTGCTTAGGCATCTCCTCAGCAAACACAATGTTACATGTAACGTGCACGTTAGTTGTAATTTCCCATTCATTTTCACAACGTCTATATATATATGACTACGAAATTACAAGTAACATGCACGTTACATGAAATATCGTGTTCGCTGGGTAGCATCAAATGTATAATTTTGCTAAATATAGTCGATCCACGAGTTCGATATGTATTTTTGACAGTTCGCGAAAAATGCAATTCTTAACAAATGACACGTGGGTTTCTATAAAAATCTGGAAATATATGCTAAAATAGAAAAATAAGATATAATTCATTGCAAATCCAGGCACAAGCATACTTTCTAAGAAAAATTATATAGAAAGCTACACGTGGCTTACTTGAGACTTGATTGTTTTCAACCTGTCAACAAAATCACATTCAACTCGTGGACCGACTATAGAAATTTTTACAAGTGAAAAAATGTATAAACTAGACGCTGGTAGATGTTTAAAAAAAAATTGTATATAGAAAAGTGAGAGTAGTGCTAAAAATTTGAAAATTTTATCGCGCAATATTGCACCGTTTTGCATGTTTTTCCCCGCCGACGACATATAAACAGAGAGCATCTCAATGAAGACAGAGACAGATGCCACATGCCTACTTTTGACAGGTTATTTCTACATAACTGTACGGTAAATAATGTTCATCTTTGGTTAAGAAGCGCCTTATATATTAAGCTTTCAGCTGGTAGTTTTTAATACATAGTTTTTAATACATAGGTCAAGCTTCTAACTTTTGTGTAAATTGAGCATTTCCGGCCAAATTCAGGCATCTTTTCCCCCGCTATCTAAATTTTGCTACTTTTGCTAATTAATATTTCATAAACCAGACGTAGAAGACATTTAAATTTGACACAACAATGCGGAAGCTTGTACTTCTTCGATTGAATTTAACAAAATTAGGAATCGAGCTTGTGAAAATTTCACAAAAAACTTTCTGCGATAACAAACGCATTTCATCTTTCAACTCGTCTTTAGCAGAAACAGTCATTTTTATCAGATTAGTCTATTACTATGTTTTCACTGGAGCCGAATTAAAAGGTGAAATACGTGTGTTACAAATCTACATACTAGTAAACTATTGGTATACATTCAGTGTACTTCAACTCACGTTCGATTCTATGGAAACATAACCAATAAGAATAGTGATGAATGATTGACTCATAACATGGCAACTCTTATTCCAATCAGTCTAATTCGTGAAAAAGCATTCGAGTATATCTAGTTTATTTCGGAACATCCCCTGTTTTTACTTTCCTTCCTTTCTTTTCTTGTCTGATGTGATGACTACTGAATATTTTTGTCTGCGCATCGAAGAAGCATATTGTTATTCTTCTTTTAATTTCCATTCGAAAATAAAAAAATATTTTTGCTATTTCAAATAATATCGACAAAAATTAAATGCAGAAGTTGTAGAGCAAGACAAAATAATAGAGTTAAAATAAGTGGAGATGGCATGCATAATGAGGGAGATATTTGCTTTAAAAATTTGCTCGTTTTGACACAAACGTTCTGACACATTTTTGGTACTGGGGTTCCGCCAGATGCTTTTCAAGTTCACTTTGTCGAGAAGCTTTTAGAACCGTCGATGACACCGTTCCTTCCCAACCCCGTGAAGCTTGGAACCCTCAGACAAAGAGAGGTTTCATTTACTTATGTTAGAAACGAAAATTTACTCAAATGGAGATGACTTAGACATGGATAATTTCAAAGACAGTAGTATTTATCATTTTGCTTGGATTTGATATCTATCTCGATCACTCTTTCAAAAAATCAGGACTCGATTACGCGAATATAAATATATGCAGAGAGTTATGATGACTACAGGAGCATTGCCGATAAGATAAAGAGACACCAGACAACGGAAACCAAGGTGTCTTCATAGAGACTTCTTATTTA
The DNA here is from genome assembly GCA_030142615.1 of Syrista parreyssii. NCBI lineage: Eukaryota > Metazoa > Arthropoda > Insecta > Hymenoptera > Cephidae > Syrista > Syrista parreyssii. The sequence continues at coordinate 123,372 of JARQTG010000186.1, read as the reverse complement.
TCAAATGTAAACATTTTTTCTTCAAAACTAATGTTTCTTGTTTATTTCCAAAAGTTCCTTTTAAGGGGCTTGTCTGTAAATGTAAACGAGCAAATTTAAGGACCTTGTAGTTTTAAGGTTAATCATTTTTGGAATATAAAAAAATAATTTTTGGAAAGTTTACGTGTGAAAGAAGTGCTGCTTGGTCATGGATTAGGAGAACAAATGTTTTTGTTCTCAAAATAAAATAGCAAAGTTTAATATGAAATCACATGTCAACGCATCTCATCAATGAAAGTCAAACCGTTCGAGTCTCGCTCATGCCTTACACTTTTTTACACCAGGCGCACTTAACCTGAAAATTAACGATTACTCACATTAGGGGAGAGGCATCTAATTGGCACGTTCGCTAATGTGGCGCACGGCTATTTTTTACAATACTGTTTCATAGAACGTTTGAGCAACTCTTATTGAATTCATTTATGTATAAACTAATGATAAAATAAAAATTATAAATAGCAGATATATTTTAATCGTTTTCTTTGAGAAGTAAGTATTATACCGTATTATTAAATTTACGACGTGAAAGAGAACAGCATTTAACACATCCTAGCAAACACAATATTACATGTGACGCACGCCTTTAGTTACAATGTTGTCACCCTTCTTTTATATAACGTCAACTGGTATGTACATTGACGTTACATAAATGCGAATGACATTGTAACTAACGTGTGAGTCACATGTAATATTGTGTTGCTCGGATTTTATATACAAAATGAACAATCTTAATGTGTTTTTTAGAATCCTTGATTCCTTATCTATAAAAATGTATAAGTGCTTTTGTATTATGTAAATAAAATATGCGAAAAAATAACAATTTTTTCAAAAGCTGCACGCGCCTAACGTAACGTAGAACACATTTTGACTTGACAGTTAATGTAATGCGAGAGTAAATAGTGCTCGACAGTGCTTGGCTGTTCGACACTCACTGACTTCGTCGTGTAGCACATTGTATTTGATTATTATAACAGGTAATAAGAGTTGTTTTCCCAGCTAAATTATTATATAAAGTATGTCAAACTTTAGCTAATACGTTAGATTATTATGTGGAGATGGAAACACTTTTATTAATTATTCATTTTACAATTGAGAGTTTCCCTTAGATGCGCCGGATTCGCCGCCTCTCCCCTACATTATCTTCTTCTTCCTGTTCCTTATTGGCTTTATATTCCATAGGGAATAAAGTACCAGTCACCTACACTATAGCACAAATTCACAGTGAAACATGCGAATAAGACGTTCCGGAAATTTCGATTAGCACCACGTTACACTTATCACTCGCTTTATCTCACGATCGGTTTATATGAAACTTTTAGTTCATACGTGCTCGGATAGATAGCGCTGCTGTCAAGAACTTGTTGGAATCTGCGGCGATCCGCTCAAAGGACAATATTTTATAAAGCCATACAAGATTTTTAAAAACACCACAGAACGTATTATTTATTCTTTTAATTGTCGTACAAGTATATCTTTATTTTTATAGGAACTAGAAAATCAGAGGCACTAGAGGCATTGGACGCGCTGAACTGACTGCTTCTCTACGCCTACCTGTGGCGCTCCTATCGCTTACTTAAGTCTAGAGGCCAGTTCACATGAACGGCTCTTATTTGACTATGTTTCCATCTACAGGATTTAGAGAAGATTAACCATGTGCAACATTTGAAAGGAATATACGAACGTGATTGGTTAAGCTTCTCAAAATCCCGTGGATGAAAACGTAGTCCTTGTTACTTACAGTACATGGACCTCTGTTAGTTTAGCCGACCAACTCCAACTTTATTAAATTTTGTTTTACGAATCGATTGTGAATCGTTTGTAGGCGATTGTGGGCTTAATTAAAAAGTTTGTGGGTTAATAGTTTTTCCGTAAAATTAAAAAGAAATTTTAGCATTAAATTGGCCGATGATATTTGTTTTCTTTTAGATTTTCATTTATTAAGTATTAAGTCGATGTGAAATTATTTGTGGGTCACGAATAATCCAATTAGAACCCTTGTGAGTTCACGATTGATTGGTGAATAACATGATGTGGGGAGAAACTTGACGTTTTTCACCAATCAAAACTAAATTTGACCGTTTGCGCCTGTACAAGGATACAGCTTCATGGCCAGTTTCTTCAGCTTCAGTTAAAATTTAACTTGTGGATTAATTTCCAGCTAACCAATCATTTTCATGCTTTAGAAGTTTATCCGCAGGTTAAATTTTAACCGAAGGTAAGAAAACTGGCCATTAGCCAGTATATCGTTTTTTGCTTTTCTAAGGCGAAGCGTGAACCCGTAAACGTCCTAATTGGATTATTCGTGATCCATAAACAATTTCACATCGATCTAGTACTTAATAACGAAAACTCTAACAGAAAACAAAAAATTATCGGCCAACTTAATGCTAAAATTTCTTTTTAATTTTACGGAAAGACTATGAACCCACAAACCTTTTAATTGAGCCTACAATCACTTACAAACAACCCACGATCGATTCGTAAAAAAAAATTTAATAAAGTTGAAGTTGGTCGGCTAACTTAACAGAGATCCCTTTTATTAAACCCCATTTTCTTCAACACGGATCAATGCATAAATTCCGTTTAACCTCCAAAAGCAAGTATCTGATTAGCTAATAGCACGTGCTAATAGCAAAAGCGTGGTTTGGTGGTAAATAATCGACAAGGATGATCAAATTTTATAAATATTAATAAATATTGTATACATTCGGCATCACGCATACTCGTATACAGAGACCAGTTCCCTATGGCGCGTTCTTTTCGAAACGCGTAGGTTACGAGAACCAATCGCAAATCCATCTAGTATTTCCGTTTGAGTGTACAATGGAAACTCGAGTCTGCAATTGTATTACTTACGAATTACTCGCTTTCAACGAAATACGCCCCACATGCATGCCGACTTTGAAAATAGCGTAACTTTTATTAAGGCCATATTCCAAAATTGGATTGTGATTACGGTAATAAAATTTCAGCCAATTATATTGACCGATTTGCATATTACACAAAAATTAGCCATTATGATTGGCTGCAATTTTGTAACCGTAACCATGTTCCAGTTTCAGAATATAGCCTAAATTACTAGAATACGCAAGTTAGGCTTACGCAAAGTACGCTCTACGTGACGACACCCTAACACCGTCTTGTAAATCATGTAAACGTAGTTGATAACTGGATGCTTACCCCTGTATCCATTGTTCGACCAATCAGAACTCTCGCCCCTGTATGAATCTAGTACACAAGTTGTTTAATGTCGCAAACCAAGCAAAAAATCACCCACATTTTCCAACTAGACAACCAATCACCACCAAACGATTGCGCATCGATTAAGGAAGTTCATCTGGTACCGAGTTAGTCAAAAGAAAAATTATTACGACTAGCGTAGTCCGTTCAGTAGGTTCGGCAACGCTGCAAACAAGCGCGACCGCGTATCCTGTACAGCTGTCATGTACTATCAATTTTTCACTCGCGTCCATACTTCATCGTCGATCCTTTTTTCAACTATGGAAGAAAATACAAAAAAGAAAGTGTTTTTCTGGAAAGGAAAACGTGTGACTGAAAAAGTGTACAATTATATTATCATTGAACTCGATTCCAAAATATATGTGTTTTTATTCTATTTTTTATATATGTTATTATTTCGCATTCTTTTTTTACAACTATAATTATTTTATTTGCGAATTATTTGAATTAAATTGATTTGATTTAGTTCTTTAAGCCGATTCAGTCATTACATTTCCAGTCACTTCTGTATAATTTGCTATACAAGTGTAGTGTACATTGCGTCGTTCGGAAAGTATTGGTGCACATGTCAAAAAGCGCGCGGTTGCGACGTTGCCGTCATAATATGCGGCTCGAGAGATATGGAGGTTAACCTCCAGAAAATCAGCATTTTTCGAGACAAATTAATTTATCCTAAAGTTCACAAATATCTAATGGATTTTAGGAAGCTGTCCAAACGTTCTTTAGATATTTTTTTATCCATTAAAAAAGTTTCTTCCGAAACTGTTTGTCAATGGTTGCAAATTTCACGTTTATAGACGGGAAAAACAGGATAATCCATAAGAGACCATGTTAATTTAGAAAATTTTTATTTATTAATTGCTCACAAACAAGGTATCCGGAGAGTTTGAAATTTGACCAGGTGACTTTTTAGATACTCATAAGTGTACTCGAATTTTTCTATCAATATCTGTTTGTTAATTTGATCATCAGATGAACTTCCTTAAGACCTCATAGAATGTTCATACTACTCATAAAATAAAAATTTGTCCGACCAACTCTATGCGATTGTCTGATCCAAGTTTCATAAATGGAGCGCAGCAAGGGAAGATCTTCCCACTTATCTTATAGCATTTGAACCCAATATAGCGAGCATACATTGCTCGTATACTAATTCTCCAACACGGAAATAACTGGTACACCACATTTACCCTGCCGGTATACTTACGGGGCGCAAGTACGCGCACATGAGAAGACCTTCCCTAACGCGGAGGTTCTGCGTTCCATTCCGACCTTGGTATGATCTACCCCCACCACTATTGAACTATTCATCTTTTAAGGCTGTTCTGCAATGAAACGTTGTTGTTAGACGTTTGTCGTAAGTTGTGTGAATTTTGACGTTCATCGTGTATTTTGTCGAGCGAAATGTCGTAAGTCGCAACGTTCTACCAATTAAAGGAATGACAGAGGGGTAATGAGATGTTTGATTGGCTCAGCTTAACACCATTAAAGTGGAATGCACACGTTCTGCCCATATAATATAATATATATGTATATCACTACACAAATAGCATCGCATGCTGTCTAGTAAGGTGATCATTGTACGCTTGCGCACATATATATTTTAATGTCGAAATTGTGGGTTGGACATTTGGTATGCATGTTTCCACCGTGCAAGGTTCAAATAGAATTATCCAGTCAAGTTAGTTTATTCCGCTCAATCTCGATTTTGATTGGTTAACTCTATTCAACCCTGCACGGTAGAAACATATGCTATGTTGCTACGAATACCGCGTTCCACCTGATTGGAGGTTTCTCCCTTATTGCATATATTTCCACCATACAGGATTGAATTGAGTTAACCAATCAAAATCGAGATTTGAGTGGAATAAACTAACTTGATTGGATAACTGTATTCAACCCTGCACGGTAGAAACATAGGCTTAATTTCCACCGTGCAGAGTTTAAACAGAGTTAATCAATCACGTATAGGAGTTGAATTGAAAAGACCAATAAGGCTGCTAAACTCTGTTTAAACTCTGCAAGGTGCAGAGGACGAACTACAGACTACGTTAATATGGCGGTCTTAAAACGATTTAGTTAGTATTAACCTAAAGGAAATGACAAATCACAGACATTTCTACTTCTATAGAATATGTAGGATTAATCAATTCCTTTAGATCAGTATTAACTAAACCGGCTTAAGACCGCCGTGTAAATGTAGTTATATGCAATTGCTTCAAGGATTACTTGGCGGGAAGAGTTTGAAATACACAGAACGAGAGCCACGAGAGCAATGATGACTTCAATTGACGAAGTTATAATAAATTGTGTGCGAGACAAAACTTTTATTTATGATAAAACGCATATTGATTTAAAAAATAAAACAAAAAAACTCATGAATTCAAAAAATTCATCGTTATCGTTCAATTTGAAATATGTAAATAATTTACTATGATCCCTGTACACCAATCTTCTATCTATTCAAGTATGAGGTCTTAACCACCATCGTCTCCTACATAACCTTTTCTTTTTTTTTTTAATAAAACGCTTATTCTGACCAAAGCACACTAAGCTTGTAAGAGTTTAATGAAAACAATCATTTCACACGTATTCACTGTTTCTATGTCAACATTAGTTATTTGTAGACAACCCTTACGAAAATCGCAGAGAACGTCATATTATGCACACGCCATTTTTCCCCTCAATTCTGATTGATAGAACATTGCGACTCACGACGTTTCACCCGACAAAATACACGACGACCGACAAATTTCATGACACAACTTACGTCAACGTCCCATTGTAGAACGGCCTTTAATATATTTGACAGAAATAATGACCACTAATCACTACCAAACTTTTATCTAAGCTATTTATAACCTTTTAACTAAACTATTCGTAACATGATTTCGCATCCAATTTAACCCCCCCCCCCCCTTCTCTCGAGCAAAATCGGTTAATAAATAAAATTTGTCCGACTAATTTATCGCTGAAATTAATTTGTAATATTCTAGAAAAACTAATGACCGCCAAGCCTTCTAATTAGGCTACCAATCACCACCAAACGATAAGTAAACAAAATTTGTAAAGTTAAAAGTGTCCGACTAACTTACAATTAGTACAGGTTAGTTCCTGGCGCATGTTATCCGAGCATAAGGCCATAAGGAGAACATTCTAAAAGGTAGAAGAGAATATTGCTCAAGTCGAGTTTTAATAGAAATTGTAATTTGAATTTATACGGATATTAAAAAACGTACTAGTTGCAATAATGCCGAGAGAATGCTATAGTATTGTAGAGTACTTTGCAGAGCGTGAGAAGCACAAATGCGGCTACTGCAAAGCTGTTAACACAAATCTCAATCATGGTGAGATAAATCTTGCAGGTTATATTATTGTATTAAAGTTTTTCCGGTTTTCAAGAAAATAGAAATATTTGTAAATTATTATTTTTGCATTATATGTATAAAAAAGAATAAAAATGCCGATATGATATTAATAAATATATTATAGTACTACTACTTTTGAAATTGTCCATTTTAAGTTATTAAACTATCATTTAACTGATTAGGAATGTGGGCACACTATTTAACAGTTCAGAATTATCAAGATTTAATTGATCGTGGATGGCGACGTAGTGGAAGCTATTGTTACAAGCCAGTGATGGATCAAATTTGTTGTCCTATGTATACTATTAGGTACGTAGTATATATACACTGTATGAAGTTCAGATTTAGATGCATGTTGTTTTCAGATGTGACGCACTAAATTTTCATATTTCTAAATCACAGAAGAAGATTCTGAAGCGTATGGCAAAATTTTTGCATAACAAAGTCAAGAATGAGTCAATGGATACTATTGATATAGTTGAACGAGATAACCAATTAGGTAATGTCTGCAACAGACCTTGTTTCTTATTTCCTAATTAGATTTGCATGACACACTCTTATTAGGAATTTTAACTGGCTCCCAAAATCAATCTCTAATAGAAGCACCCTAAATTGAATCTTAACAGAAACACCAATTGGACTTTGAGTTGAGATTATAATCCAATGCAGTCAGTCTTAAAATAGACATATAAGAATTGCCAATATTGGTACTCTTATTAGAGCTTCAATTGGAACTGAAGTTCTTTTCGTTCCAGACATTAATGACGTCGAAATTTCAAGCTACGTGGAACAAGCAAATCGAGTCCAGAAAAATGTGGGAAAGTTTAACATAACTACAACAAAATCTGAATTGGAAAGACGTCTTTCACCTCAGCCAGTATGTTCAAAACAAAAAAAAAGTACTGAAGTTACTTCTAGTGAAGAATCCTCGTCTAGATCTAACACTGCTCCAGAATCTGGAAAAGGTCCAATTAAAAAAGCCAAACAGTTGCGTTTAGAACGGAAATTAAAGAAACTAGTAGCTCAGGGAAAATCTGCCGAAGAGATAGAAGAAATCACAAAACAGGCTTCACAGCCTCAAACTAGTATCAAATCTCTGGAAGAACTGTTTGATGAAGTTTATGCCAGGTCAAATCGATTGGAGGTATGCCAAAGTAAATTGAGTCTAAAGTTTTAACTCTTGTACAATGTTTTAATACAAATTTTGCAATCTGATTAATAGATGAAGCTAGTGCGCGTTATGTCCGAGGAGTTCTTGAATAATTTAGATGTCACTGCTAATTTATACAAGGAATATCAGATGGCTATACACGGCGATCCACCTGAGAAATGTGATAAAAACACATTTTTAAACTTTCTTGTCAAAAGTCCATTACAGGTATTTTTGTGTTAGTGTATATTCTATACAAATGTCATATTTGTTTCATTGAAAACTTTCAAATTCCCATTACTCTGTAGCACTGGAATCCAGCAGATGGACCACCTAAAGGTTATGGTTCGTTTCATGAACAATACTGGCTTGATAACAGACTTATCGCTGTTGGTGTAATTGATATATTGCCATTATGTATATCAAGTGTTTATTTTTTCTATGACCCAAAGCTCAGTTCACTTTCTTTGGGTACCTTCAGGTTTGTTAATTACCTCATTCATCATATTCCACCTGTTTAAATGTAGTCTCACTTTGAATAAGTATAACATGTTGGCAGTTCTCTGAGAGAAGTCTACTTGACTAGACAACTGAACAAAATATCACCGACTCTCAAATACTATTACATGGGTTTCTATATTCATACATGTCCAAAAATGAGATATAAAGCCAAAATCAGACCTTCGAAACTTCTGTGCCCAGAAACTTATGTTTGGTGCGACATTGAAAAATGCTTACCTAAATTAGATAAACAAAAGTATTGCAGATTAAACGAAGATATTGACGCTATTGATGAAAATGGTATTGTAGACATTCAAAAGGTAAGAAAGAAGAAGATCGTTGCATTTCATATGACATCATATTAATATAAATTTTGTACCTACAGATTTCAGTTCTTTATCGTGAAACCATCATGCTATATTCCTTATATAGCCAGAGGTCAAAAGTTAAGGATGAAGATGAAGTACGTGAATATGCTACATTAGTTGGAATGAAGTGTGCGCAAAGGTTGCTACTATATCGTTCTTAAAATAGAAAATCATGAAATATTGAATGTCAATCAAAAACTATATCAATTAGTAAAATCGTATATCCAATCTTCAACAATAAGATTCGTCATGCTTGAACAGTTTAATTTAAAAATTTACAAATTTTTGTTTTCAATAACAGTATACTTTTTTATATTCAATAGAACTCTTTCTATGAATTTTATATAAACTTTTAAAACAAAGGGACTGTCTTCAAGTTGAAAGCCTTATTGAATAGTCAACGCACGATATACATCACAATTGAAGTTTAATTAAAAATTTTAGAAATATGTAAGACATAATTTATTCTTGTAGGGTAAACAAACATAGCATTGTCATTTTGTTGCCTATGTCTTAATATCAGATGGTTGTTCTTTAGTCCCTGTCGGTGTATTTGTCTCGACACTAGCTTCAACCTCAGTGTCTCCCTTTTTTGCTGGTATAATTTCGTTCCAACTTTGAACTTGACCACTTCCTCCAAGTATAAAAATAAGCATGCATAGTATACACACTGCTGCACCAATCCAGAAAAGTATTTGCCATTTATCAATGGGATTCTGCAAGTGAAGAAAAATATAAAGTGAGATCGTAGCATAACAGTAGTTTTACAGTAGAAAATAATAATAGAGAGCATGAACAAAGAAATTATTATGGCGTTATTAAGCTACCAGTTAGACATGGTTATTCAACAATTAATAACAGCGAATAAAATATGCAAAAATGTAGTATCAAAAAATTATTAAAACATTAATATTCCCAAACATTTCTTAAATTATTGAAATTATTGCATAAAGTAGTGCAAAATAGCAAAAATGCTGTATGTCAAAAATTACCAATTTTCTTCATACCTGTGCGTTATGAAATCTGCTTTGCAATTATAAACTGCTGACGGATGAATGAAAGACTTGAAAATAGTTGCTCAGCTTGTGGGTACTTCTCGTACTACGAGTTATATTATGTAGAGAACAAGAAATACGCACATGCCTCCCGCAAGCTATAAAAGCCATGTATACAGATACGTTGAACGGTGTAGAAGAAAGCAATGATTTACGCTGTATCACGAGCTTAAGAAGCATTGCATTTCTTTGTGGTTATGATGAAGCATGACCGACACGATTCCTCAGTACTGCCCGTACTATGAATAATGCGACACAGTACAAGGCTAGACTGGGGATTCGGGACTGTCGTTAGTACAGCAATGCAAAGATGATTTTCGAATGTATATAATAAGGTTTTCAGTATCCTAATTTCAATAGAGTCATTCAATACATTTATTGCTTATAAGATGAGCGGAAAGATATTCAATGATTGTTATTATTTAGATGAATAGTATTATAGTAGTTAGCCTTTTGAAAATACAAAAACTGACGAATATGATAAACAGGAAATTTCTATAGACTTTCCGACCAGTTTCGAGTAACAAAAGCATCCATTCCCAATGAAATATGATATTACAAATCGATAATGAATCATGTTAATTGCAAACACAGTAACATTAAACATATCTGATTCTAGTATACTTACTCCGTATCTGCCGGCGATGCTTTCTACCATAGGTGGAATTATCATTCCAGTGGTACAACCTATCGTGTTCATGATTCCGTAGAGAAAACCAGCAAAATTTGGCGATAGATCTTGATTATTCGAAAGATTGGCAATACTAGCAGAACCGTTAAATCCAAGGGCAAGAACCAAGAAAACATTTGCCCAAACAAAGGAACAACCCAAATAACCAACCACGATAAGGCAAATACCGGGTATTAGATGGGCTAAAATGTATATACAAAAAATACATGAAGTATTATTGTAGTTTCATAAAATGCGCATACGCCCAGTGCACATAAAGTAACGGTTACATGTCAGGAGTCTTATTCAGAGGTTTCCTTATTCAAAGATGTAATAGTTATCAAACACGTGATGTACGTAACTATCCCAGACAGCACAGTGTTCTCAATTCTGACCAAGATGTCTAAAAAGTCAATCACGAGTTACTCAAATTGTGCAGTTAAAGAATTCTTATGCAATGATATTAGAACATGTTGTACAAAGAGCATTGGTGATAAATTAGCACACTGCTATACATGTAATTAGGTTTAAATGCAAACTCATAAGAATGTCATCAAATTTTTATGCTTTCTGGCATTAATATCCTTACTTAATTTTTTTTTCGTAAGATGGTCTTTGTTTAGACGTATCACAGGAGATATTTTTAAAAATTCCTTCAGAGGACTTTTACATAATTCATAAAATTGGTTTCAATATGAGTTCCCTAAGAGATCTTTCAAAGTTTCTTACTGTCTGGAGTATATCATATCTCTTAGTAAAAAACTATAACAATGCAAAACTGTAATTGTTACTTTGTGTTCGCTAGACGTTAATGCTTATGTTATGCAACAATGTAATATTTTCTTAAGACACACGAAAGAAAAGATGCAACGGGGTTTTATTCTCATAATTTTATCATCGATATTTTTAATGTACTTACAAAATATAGTTGCTCCTTTCCTCAATGCAGTGACAGAGATGAGTTTACGTTTTTTTATTGTATCGCCGGCCCAGCTGAAGAAAAACCCACATAACATTCGGCCAGCCCATGGCAAGGATGCTACAGCACCACCGTTTGCAAGTTTAAAGCCTAGAGCTTTTGTCAAATAGAGCATCATCGCATTTTGATAAAAAAATAGTAGGAAGACATTTCCAAAGTGGCATATTATCAGACTCCAAAATGGAATTGATGTGAATATCTGCTTTATGGGCATTTGCTTTAAAGTTAGTTTTTCTTGCCGCACTATTCCGACTTGAGCACTGTAGTAATAAAGTCCAAGTAATGATAATGTCTATATACCAAAATAAAATGCGAAAAAAAACTGAAAAAATTTGTATTTACTTTAATATATATTCCTTCTCTTCAGATGAAATACCTGGATGTTCATCCGGTGTATCGTATACTAGTACTGCCCAAAAACCAATCCAGATGAACATCAATAATGATGGCAGATACCATCCAGTTTCCCAATTGATATTACCTGCTATACCAGCAATCATGGGATAGGTTAGTATCGTGCCAAAGGTACCGCCAAGCAAAGACCAAACAAAGCGTTGTTTTTCATCAGGCGGTGCCCATTTTGCTACCATCGTGTGACATGCAGGAAAGGTCACACCTCCTGTGAAGCCTATGATCACCCGTGACATCAGTAGAAGGCCCCAATGAGCGTGAGCCAGAAGAGGAGTGATCTTAAATTTTTTTAATAAATTTTGAAACTCAGAATTTCATATGGCCTGTACCAGAAACCAAGGAGGTAAACAAACAAAATAAAATTTTGAGATAAACTCACTAGGGAGATTAAAGCAGCCAACAGCGTAGTCCATAGAACAGCCCTCTTAGGCCCAAACTTTAGTGCCATAACACCGCCTATGAAATTACCGGGCACGTTTCCATAACTATACGCTGCTATTAATTGACCCCTGACTTCTGGCGACCAATTGAAAGGTTCCCCTGAGAAAAAATATCCTCCAGACTTCATTTCCGGAGCCTCGTTATCAGATGCCCTGGCTAATCGCTCAAGATGTCTGGAATCTTTGTCATTGATAACCCATGAATAATCATCCTCGTCCAGAAATCGCCGTTTTCTGCTGGACCCGCCGTCATCTTGCACGCAAACACCGGAAGTGCTATTGTCTGTTTGGCTGGCGATCATCGGCACTGCCAAAATTGGCATTTGTAATCGTAACATGTAACTGGTCCAACAGTTGGTGAATAGCATTACACATATCACAACACGTGTGGGAATCCATCCTGCAAACATATTTACATTCAACCATTTTTTTACTGTTTGTGTATCAGATTGTTGTGTGAAATGCAGTTGATAAACTTTTTTATGACATTCCTATGACATCCAAAATATTTGTTTGAGCCTGCCTTCCATGATATAAGGAAAAATTACTTCTATGTCTTTTTAAAGAATTTTTAGAATACATTACTAACGTAATAATTTCCAAATCATTCCGCTACGCAGATCTTAAGCTTTTTTTAGGAAATACGTTTGCTTCCAAATAAAAATATGACATTGCCTTGCAAAATATGTTATTGAGCCGCCTAATATTAGAAGAAATAGATACAAATGTTGTCATGCCAACCGCGGAACTTCCATCGAAATTTAATATTGCGTTGGTTGTTTCAGAACAAAACATAGAATTCAATTTTAATACACGATGCACATTATTTTCACAAATACGATTTCTCATTACGCTTTCAAAAAACTTTCAAATCGACTGATTACTCGCGTGTGAATCAAATTATTAATAATTCTTTTTAAGGAGATTGAAGAATTTTCTCCACTCAGATGTTATACATTGAGTTTAAACTATGTTATAGTACCAGATGTCCCATCTTATATAACAATGCAACAACTTCACCGTCTACACAGCAAACACAATATTACATTTAGCGTGTGCGTGTTAGTTATAATTTCCGACTCATTTTCATAACACAAATATAACAGCGTTGTCACACTGACGTTATGTATATAAGTTGGAAATCACAAGTAACATGCACGTTACATATGTACATTGTTACACTGCGTTTGCTGAGTAATTCCAAAAATGTAAACGTGTGAAGTGTAAGATCTTATACGTTGCATATAATAGGAAACACGCAAAAATTTCATTTACATTTACATAATAAGACACTCACATGTTCCATGCGTTGTGCTTAATTCTATGGACACGGAACTTAAACTGAAAGTGCTCGACATTTATAAATGTTACTGGTTCAATGTTACTATCTACATTCTAATAATTTTATCTGTAAATTTCTACATGATTGGTTAAGCTATTCACCTCGTCTTTTCGGATACAGACTTACGACAATAAGTTTTCAGATTTTTCCGTATTTACCATCTTGAAATCGCAAATGATGGATATCTGCAAATATTACTGTGCCATCTACATACGAAAATTAATTTCACATGCAAACCGATCGATTCTGTGATTCGTTTGGATTTTTCAATAGGGTGAGTCAACCAGTGAATGAAGAGGAACCAGTAAATAGACGTGTTTACGTAAATTATATCTATTTTAACACCGGAGTACATTCACTCGAGGAATTTCTTAAGGTGTTCATTTACTTCTGGATTTACCTTACAAACATTTTCAACCATGCAAACACAGGCGCGCGCGCATCATTTTTTTGTGATGGCCGACGAATAAGCTACGTACTAATGTGATCGTTTTGCGGTCAACATCTTTCACAGATTTTTTGAGTTGCATCAGTCCGTACTATAATTAGTCGAGCAGACAAGCGGAAATTAAAAATCATATTTAGGTACTGATTAACAGAAACCGTGATAGACCACTGTTCAAAGCGGCTACTAATTGATTAGAAAGATATGATAAATGCTCGTAAACTGTTCCACGAGTAACTTTACAACTTGGCAAAAAAATATGTAAATATACTTAACAAAATAAGCAAATATATCCAAATTTAATTAAATTATTTGAAACATAGATTCCAATGCGTAAGGTCGTATTGGCTATTGCACGGATATAGCGATAAAAGGGGATGGCTCCCGTGCATTTTGTGTTTGACACGAAATCTATGGCATATTAACTCTTTCCAAAATGTTTATACTGATTCTTGGTAGCTACTCTAGTAGTATATTTTAAAATACGTTTCACGTGGGAAATAACGATAACGATTGTGCTTTTTAAATTTTACGCAAGTAACGATTTGACTAGTTTGATGTACCCGCCAGTCCTTCTCCAGGGACTACAATTTTTCGGATGCAGAACGACCAGGGAAATCAAAATTTTGTATCAGTATTTATGTGCTTGCAATATCTATATATTGCTATATTAAATTCAATTGGAAAATCATTTTAAGTAGGTAGTACATTATTAAGGATTTTTTTGGTATTAATGACGGCATTGTAATATGATAAATATATGTTTTTTTTAGAAACTTCTGTTTTAGAATCTTTGATTTCTATTTTACTTGAAAAATATAGATTGACAAATAAATAAATTAATTTCAAGTTCAATTCTTGAGCTTGTTACTTTGCGTATCACAATAACTTACATCTGCTTATATTATTCACGAAATAAATACCATTTTTATTGTCGCACAGTGAATGTCATCGACGTAGTTTATATTACCCATGATTAAATTAAACTACCAAAGGAAAAACAGCATTATAAAACATCTTAAATATTTAAGCTCAAAGAATTTCTTGTTTAAAGTGAAGCAAACGACTATCTAATCGACTAAACTCACTAATTATCTAATTAGATAGCATAAATTTAATTTATGCGGCACAAAATTCTTTTTAGATTTTCTTAATACCCACATACTGTCTATACGTATGTTTAGTTATTTTGTTTTCCTTTCTCATTTCTTAAGGACTAAATTTAATTAATTGGTATCACGACGTTAGCATTCAAACTATTAAGGGATAAGCGCAATAACGAATGGTAATACAATTTTAAACACTCGTTACTTGCAAACTGTATTGAGTGCAAGATCGCCCATACTTACATTTTTCCTAGCAATTTTGATCTACTGTACCAACGATATATTCAACATTACAGTTTACTGTGTACGTGATTGTGACATAGATAATGGGAAGCGCTTGAAATTTCAAGAATCCGAATAATTGTTACCACCGTGACAGGCCAAATGCGAGTTATAATTGCCAGATGAATCTTTTAAGAATCGTACTCAACCTTTTAAGGCCGCTAGATAGCCGAAAGCATCTAACGAGCTTGATGGCGTCAAAAGGTACGGCCATGACGACGATGTTAAGTTTTCTATTATTTCCTCTGAATTGTTTGCAACTATTAAGTGTACTAGTCGAAAGCATTGGCTAGTCACCTATAATATCAAGTATAGAATAATATAATCGAAAGTACATTATTTGAGATTCGAACAGTATTGTCAAAAAGGACACTAGAAGATTAAAATATTTTCGGTAAGAGCATTCGTGAACTCATAGGTATTTTCAATGTCATACGAACTAACACAAATTGGACATGTAGAGATAAATGAATATTTTATCCACCAGAATATCCGACAATGATACTTTTTAATGTTAAAACTGTCTTGATAAAAATAAAATACCACAAACACATTTCGTACGCACACCTTCGCTACTTCTTGCATTCACTTAAGACATTATCATTTTTTTAACAATTTTTTATCAGGGCTTAATAAACTAATGTTATGAATCTTCGAAAAATAGGAAACCTACTTACTCGGATAAAACACCTTAGAATATCGCTCCAAAATGGTCATTGTTGTGCTCTTCCTTTCAAGTCACAGTAACACATACAATGTTTACCACGTCGTTGATTTCTCAACAATAATCATTAAACACCTATTTTGCAACGATCACAGCGCAATGAAAGACGGTTCACGACTAACGATATCGAGTCCCCGTTTTCTATATTTATACTGAAGTATATCTATAGTAGGGGGGAAGGGATGTAAGGGTAGCTTCCCTTAAGTGGGAGTTTTCTCAGGCCCAAAACTGACAAACCTTTGACGTCATGTTCCCTGCAAAGGGGACACAAGTTGCTAACGGTACAACATTATGTATATGGGATTACTACCTGAACGTTGTATACCATTCTTAATCCACTCTGTACTTTCCATTTTTAATTACCAACCGGGTCAAAGTTTTGTCCAAAAATTCCGACGATGACTGCCAGGAGAAATTATTGCAAATGGAGTAGGTATATAAAAATAAACACTAAGATCCTAAGGGCTGTTTTAAACAGATGCACAACTGTTTTGTTACACATTAGAGTATCCGTTCTGTATAGCATCGTGAAGCTGCTACTGATACTTCAAGACAGTGTAACTGCTTATCAGAAATGGCACGTAAATTTCGGTAGCAAATTTTGAGTCTAATGTTTCTTAGAGGTACTACTATTAGATTTGCATGGCATTAGGACGATAAAATTTTACGAGCTCTTTTTTAATTGCAGCTCCAACCACTAGCAGACCAACGAGCAGATAAGAATTAGTACAGCTGCAAAGATTCCAAATGCAACCGTATTAATTCTTAAACGCATATTATTACCTTTAGTATTCTATTGAAGAAAATCTGATCAACTAATGGAAAATTCATAATTTAGAATTATATGGGCAAAACGAATTTATGAAAAATATTATACAATTCAACATGCCATTATTCCATTATTATTATTTTTCATATGCATGATAGAATTAGAGCTATTCTTTGGTTTATTTATATTTTTTTGCGAAAATATTGATCCTCCCACATTTCTCATACGACAAAAGCGTGTAATTTCGATCGATGATAAATTAACAATAATAATCGAGAATAATATCCGGAAAGTGTCAAGTAATTTCGATCTTGTCAAATCACCATGAACGCCGCCATTACCTCTATTTTGCGTTTCTATACTATTCTTCAGATAAAGACTCTGGATACGTGTAAATGGAGAACACCCGCTTTTTTACCATTGTGGAATGCGGGAGTACCAATTTTTTGGCAAAATAACGAAAAATAGACTAGATAACAATGTATTTGTATGTGTGCTACATTTCAATACGTTAGAATCAACTGAATAGCAGCTTGAAACACGCATAAACATTATTATACAGTCTGTGCACTATGACTGATGCATAATACGTAAACTGCACAGAATAAGAAATATTTGTAAGAATTTATTTAATTTTGTCCTGTTACATATAGTAATATAATAATGTAGAACTATAGTTTTAAGGCAATTGTAAGAGATGAATTGTTACTTTCATTGTCAGTTTAGGTGAAATCGCTAGAAATAAGCGAGCGCTACAACCGTTAGGTTGGTTTATTGATGCCAATTACCCCAGTACCCAAAACTGAAAGGCTTTTCGTCCTTAAAATATTTCTGTTAGGTCTAGCTGGCAACACGGTTGTAATAAAAGTCCCAACTTACCGTTACAATTATTCTTTTAACCATTACCACGTCTAAGAACTTGACAAGTACTTGGTGATTCACAGCCAAATTTTTAAATTCTTTGTCTTGTCTAAGCTTTTCAAATTTGAATACCGTACAGAACTGTAGTGAAGTCTACAACTACCATAAAGCAAACTCATTGTCAATACTCGAAGAAAACTTCCAAGCGGCATGCCTACTTAAGTTTGGGTGGCCAAGATTGTCTATGAGCTATAAAAGCTATTTTAGAGATCTATCAATACTTTCACTTTTATTTAAAAGCAATTATTTTTCCAAGAAATTGATTACACTTTTTTGAACATTCGGCACATCACAACTGCTCTCATATTGCTGACATACAACATTAATCCTAATAAATAAATTTCAAGGAACTCACGCGTTAATCTTTCCGTCATCATACTGGTTTTTATTTCACGTAGAATCTGATTAGAATATGCCTGATAATTTTAAAGGAAAAAGAAATCACATGCTGGATAGCAAATATGGGATTCGTCATAGTTTTTGTCACGTTTGACTAATTTCGAAAATATGCTGGTTATGAAATTCAAAATTCCTTCAGTGCGAAAATAAACCAAATTCTAAAAGATTGTGCGCATTCACTTCTTTTGCTAAGAATTCATCAATTTTTTTCTTATACTGATATCTCAGCACAGGAAATCTGCCGTTATCAACTGCAAAACCACTTGTACAAATTTACTATAAAATCAAGTAAAATATTAGAATATTGCCATTAATCATTATCCCGTTAGCTATGATAAGGTCATGGAATAGCTACAAAATCATTATATAACAAGGATTGTATAATATGCAGGAATTAAAGCAAAAGGTATACTTCTTAAAAAATATGTGCATTAAATTTATCGACATATGAAAAATGCAGAATTGCGTGAGGACTCTTTTCTATACATTTTTTGGTGACCTTTACCATTATCTATCAATGTAAATTGATTGATAATGCATCACTGAATAATTGATTGCTGATTAAGCACATGAAAAAAATATGCACTCGTTATCATACTTTCGTGCATTATAAATTGCCAAACATTTTTTTATTCTTTATTCAGTTACATGAGCTAGAGTGAACTACGTAGTCATTAAAAAAGTGTCTATATAAAACAAATCACAGATATATTTTAATTTGATGAAAACACTCAGTCGATAAAAGACGTAGAAGATTCACACAATCAAAATCGAAGGTCATCGTGTGTAGTCGAAGCGACAAGCGTACGTACTCTTCATACCTGAGACTTCAAAAGTATACATTTTACAAAACGGAAACCACAGAAATGGGTGAAAAAACTGGAAATCAAATTGTCGCTGAATCCCTCAAGCAACAGGTATTTCTATCCAAATTCTTTTTATTATTTCAGACAGAAAACACAATGATAAATTGCTTCAATGTTACACAATTTCTAGGAACAATTGTTTCTCTTAAAAAATTGTAATTGAAAATCTCTGAAAAATTGGAGTTTTAATATGAACTACTTGGATTCAAATCAACTATAATTGACTATGAAAAAAGTTTTCTTTATTACTGCAATGCAGGTTATGGTGCACGGTAAAGTGTAGTCTTGTCAATTCACACGTATTATCTGTTGAAAGTCCTAACCTCCCAGATATCACGAATGAAATAGGCGTAAGACGTACGTCACAAGGTTTCATGTGATGGGTTTGGATGTCTTATGTAAAATAAAACGTCTTTTAGACATTAGGCATCTATACTCATGACATAAAACCTTCTAAAGACGTCTTGTTGATATTGTCGTAAATTTTTCTATTCGCGTTGCTACACGTAATATGTATTAGTAATAATATAAACAATGAACGAGTAAAAATAATTTCATTATATTCCTAATAAACTCCAAGAACATTATTGTATTTACTATCAGTAAAATGCATTGTATATCAATGCGCAGCGCAGAATATACTTAGCTAACGGCGCGCAGATTCAGATTTGATGTCTCTGTTGCACCATTGTGCCAAAATATATATTTTTTTCTTGCCTTGTTTGGTTTCGTAACAATAGCGTGATTGATAATCATCTAACTACGTAAACAACATATGATTTTAATATGTTGCATAATAAGATTAGATGATAACGATGATTCCTGCAAATATTACCTGATACGTTCAAAATTGTTTAGATCTGATTTATCTTTCTACAAGTGGTACCTTGTAGGTATCTTTTCGGATATGTATAATATACTGATATTAATTATTCATGTCAATTCTATGATTAACCTTAATGATCTACATAGCGTATACATATTTATTAAATATTTTCATATTTTTCTTTATAGGGGTTGACTTATGTTTTTGGTATTATGGGTCATCCAGTCATAGAACTGGCTTTATCGATGCAGGCTGCTGGTTTGCAGTATTTAGGGTTTCGTAATGAACAAGCGGCATGCTATGCAGCACAGGGATATGGATATTTAACTGGTATCTATATTTTTTAATATATTTCTAAAATGATTCCTATTGATATTTATGTATTATTAAAAATAAGTGAAAATTATGAAAATTTCAATCTAATACTAGGAAAACCCGCTGTCGTACTCTGCGTATCAGGACCCGGCCTGCTTCACGTTATTGGGGGTATGGCTAATGCACAGGTTAATTGCTGGTATGCATATCAATAATTAAATATATACATAGTTCCTCCATATACAGTGCATAATATTTTTTAGGCCCGTGCTAATTTTGGGTGGATCTACTTCGTTGGATCATGAAGGACTCGGTGGATTCCAAGAGTTTCCCCAGGTTAGTGCGAGTCGACCTTACTGTAAATATGCAGCAAGACCACCAACAGCTGCTCTTATACCATTGCACGTAGAAAACGCAGTCCGACTTTGTACCTATGGAAGACCCGGTAAGGTCCATACAAAATTTGTTAAGCTTTGCCTTATTATTATGGTATCTGTTAAAATTATTTCTTCAATATTGTAAAACTATCCTCGACAGATTTTAAAACGAAGATTTTCGAGCGTATATGATAACGTATTTTTCTCGAAATATTGATATTGTACCATCCAATTATATTTTGCATTCTGCATCTTAATTCGAATGTATAAATTTATTAATTATACAGGAGCGGCCTACTTGGATTTACCAGCTACGTTATTAACGGAAAAAATTGATGAGAGCAAAATATATAACGTGTCGTTATGTCCACCACCACCGTTAATTTTTCCACAAAAAGATCTCATAGAACAAGCTGCAGAAATTCTTACAAAGGCTAAGAAGCCATTGATTATCGTCGGCAAAGGTTTGTTGAATAAACTCGTATTGATATATGAATGGTATGAATACATTCCATTCGTAACGCTACTACTACTTTGGTTGAAATATGTCGAAACAATTGAACATACATTACTGCGGAAATTTTTACGGAATAAATTAATATTGTAATAAATATCGTTTGTAATTAGGTGCAGCTTATGCTAAGGCGGAAGTACAAGTTCAGGATTTAGTATCAGCAACAGATTTACCATTTCTTCCAACTCCTATGGGTAAAGGTGTTATTGCTGATTCACATGAAAATAGCGTAGCAAGCGCCAGAACACTTGCTCTGCAAAAGTCTGATGTTATTTTATTACTTGGAGCTCGGCTCAATTGGATGCTCCATTTTGGTAAAGCACCTAGATTCCAGACAAATGTTAAAGTTATCCAGGTGGGTTATATATAAATATGAGCAAAAACAAAAACATTTTGTTATGAAAACAATTTTGCAGGTAGATATTTGTGCCGAAGAATTGCACAATTCTGTAACTTCGGCTGTAGGAATTCAAGCCGATTTAAAACCAGCCGTTGAACTATTAACGAAAGCTTTAAGAGATCGCAGATTTGTGTTTTCAAAAAATACACCATGGTGGAAGGAGCTTACTGCTAAAAGTCAGCAGAATAAAGAAATGATTCAAGTAATTATCCTAGTATGAAATCAATTATGAATAACCCTATGATAACCTGAATTATTATTTGCATTCAGAAAATGGCATCGGACTCTTCACCTCCCCTAAATTACTATGCTACCTTTAAAAGTATTCAAGAAGTTCTGCCAGCTGGTGAGTATTGAATAATACTTCTTGCCTCGAAGCATTATTTTTTTTTTTTATTTTTAGATTGCATTATATGCGCGGAAGGAGCAAACACCATGGATATTAGCCGTACAATTCTCTTGAATGAGAAACCTCGCCATCGATTAGATGCAGGCACATTTGGTACTATGGGAGTTGGTCTTGGTTTCGCAATAGCAGCAGCACTTCACTGTAAAGATAATTTCCCTGATAAAAGAGTGATTTGCGTCGAGGGTGATAGTGCATTTGGTTTTTCAGGAATGGAAATTGAAACAATGTTTAGGTAATTTCCAAGCTCTAATCTTACAACACAAGATTTTGATTTTTTTTTAATATTCACTCATGTACTGCTAAATTTTAGATACAAATTACCAATTATTTTGGTGATCATTAATAATAATGGAATCTATGGGGGTTTGGATGAAGAAACTTTTAGACAAATTCAAACTACAGGGGAAGCAACGCAAGTGTATGTAATATCGAAATTACGTATTGTGTGTTTTTGGTATTTATAATGCTTTAAGTTCTATTCATTGATTTTAGGACACCAGCATTTTCATTGACATCTGGCACACGTTATGAAAAAATGATGGAAATGTTTAATAGGAAAGGATTTCTTTGCACAACAGTTCCAGAAATACATCAAGCTTTGAAGGATGCTCTGAAGGTGAATATATATATACACCATATTTCAACTATATATACAATACATAATACATATATATATATATGGGGAATAACAAAATTTGAAATTCATTTTAAGTCATGTTTTTTTTTTTTCAGATTAAAGATAGTCCTTCTATAATTAATATTATGATAGATCCCCAAGCTGACCGTAAAGAACAAAAATTCAGTTGGCTAACTGAATCTAAACTTTAAAGCAAATAACACAAAACATCATATATGTAAATAATGGCTGAAATGGAATGTATACTATATTCATATTTCTTATCTTTTCTTCGCTTATGCAAATCTTTGATGATAAATATTTTATCCACTATTCTTTTTATATATTTTTTAATGGATAATAAAATTTTAAAAAGTAAACAATTTTTTTAATTGTTCAATGGTATTGCATTATGTACTCTTTTATAGAAGCATTATTATTATCAAACATGACTCACACAAGCCAATTAATTCAATTGTACAAGAGTTTTAATCCTTTCTGCAATGAGCTCCGGTGTAAAAAGAGAGAATTCAGTCGACTGCTCTTTATCGTTTTCTGTAGATTCAAATATTTCATTCACATCAATTTGTAAATCATGAGCAGTTTTGCCAAGTGTTATATTTGTTATGTCTATTGCAGCATGAAGTTGGCCTTTAGACTTTACCATACTATTTATTTCTTCCAGTTCCCGTTTTCTAAAATAATTACATAAGTATTAGAATCTCAACATTTATATGTAATAGAAAATAATACATGGATGTACAATACGATCATATAAATCTTACATCTTTATAGTTAGGTCATTTATGCACAGAAGGGTATTCCCTATTTCAACTTTAAGATCAGGGTTAGAATGGGAGCTGACATTCATTTTTCTTCGTTGCATACAATTTTTTATGTTACAATACTTTCTTTAAACATCAAATTTTACAGTAAAATGAAACTATTAAATTTTTTAGGTTACACAGTTTCCAGTTACACAACTTAAAACGGGTACGTTCTGAAATTCACAGGTAGGATTTTATAGTAGAAATCGACTTTCTTCAAGATCGATTTGCTGCCAACAAAATATTAAATTAATATTTTAGATCGGTTCTCGACTACTTGAAAATTTGAAAGATCGATTTTTTTACTTGGAAATTAATTCAATGAACGATGGACTAGTAGTTTGAATCAAACCACTCTTGAACCTAATCTATTTATTAATTGATAATAAAAACAGCAAGTAAGGGCTATCGCATACAAAATTTCCGTAAGCATAACATAGGGGTTAGGCCAAAGAGTATGCGTTCATAAGGTCCGTTCGTGCAAGCGTTTTTACATGCTCCGAAGCACAATAGGTGCGTTCGAAAATGAGCCGAGAACGTTGAGACCATGTTGTGTCTCAATCAAATGCGTGCAATAAACAGAGAAGCAGTGATGCACTCTGTGCTCTCGGCTCATTTTCAAACGCACATATGGTGCTTCGAAGCATGTAAAACCGCTTTGCACGAACGACCTATAATATTTATGGTATTATGGACATGTGCTGATTGGTCTACACCTGACGTTATGCTTACGGAAATTTTGTGTGCGATAGCCCTAATGGCCAGTTTCTTCAGCTTCGGTTAAAATTTAACCTGCGAATAAATCCCCAGCTAACCAATCATTTTCATGCTTTAGGAGTTTATGCGCAGGTTAAATTTTAACCTAAGGTGAAGAAATTGGCCATTAGAGGTGTTTCGAAATTTACTACCAGTATTACGCGTTCGTCGTGTCCCTTTTTATCTGCATTCTATTGAGTGAGACACAAACATGTTCGCAGTACTGGCAGTGTATTTCGGAACGTGCTGAAGGTGTATTCTAAAACTTGGTGGGTACATTCCAGTTACTCAACTTGTGTCGACGTACGTCAATATAAAGTCCTGCTTTTCGCTAGCTCCAATGGAATAATTTCGAAATGACCAATGATGTAACTTTTGTGTCGAATAAGTGGACAGAAGTTGGTAATTGGAAAGCACCCACTGTCAGCACGTCGAGTACCGTGTTTGCATGCACTGAGTGAGACACAACCATACTTGAACTGAGTTTTAGAACACACCCTTAGTTGTAGTGAACAATTTGGCTACGTTTTCCAAACTTTCTGAAAATGGCAAGAATTACAGCTGTTAAAGAATCGCTTGAAGCGGCTTTGAAAGATGAGTCTAAGCCATGGACCGGTTATTTCTCAATGGCGGAGGAAAAGACGGGAGTCAATCGTCTTTATATTTTTCTTGGTGAGTGAGGTTAAGATTGTAATTTCTGACTATTTCCTTTGCATTATACTTGACAATCTCACATTAGCTACGTTTCCATCGTGCAGGATTTAGGTACGATTCGCCAGTTATATGTAACATTTGAAAAGAAAGATTCTGTATTCTTTTCAAATATTGCGTATGATTGGTTAATACTACTTAAATTCTAAATTAAATGGAAACGTAGTCATTGTTTTATATAACATTTAATTATGGCACTGGAGTTAAGGAAATGCATTTACTAATTTATGAAAAAGCTTTACTCCCTTTTAGTTATAGAACTTTGGTTACTCATTAGTGCTAATTTAAGAGCATTATGATGCATAATACAAATCTAAAATTTTTCTCATTTCACTATTATCAGGCGAGTTAGTTCCATTGATTTGTAAAATTCTGCAAATCACTTTGCAGACTTTCAGAACTTAGTATATATTGTACATAATACAAATGCACTTAGTACAAGTATTTATTGTTTAATTTTTAGAAAGATAGTGAGTAATTTAATCGATTTCTTTAAAAATCTTTTAAAAAAACTTTTAATGTGTGGATTTTTTCGTGTAAAGGATACACTTCTGAGACATTATAACATCTTCCATTCTCTATAGGTTAAAAAAGATTTATTTAAGTCAGCTATTTTTTGCCACATTAACAAATTAGATGTCCAGATAAGACACTTCATCTTTCGTTAAATGTTAATTGATCCCAGTGCAATTGACCCTGTGACCATTCTTTATTTGATATATTTTTATAATTGATATTATACTATTAATTTTGACATTGTTTAATAAGAGCAATTGGTATTGTCATATTTTAAACTAAATTATTATAATTTTGTATGCTGTCTTGGGTTGTTTCTTATAACTATTCTATTACTTAACCCAAATGACTGATAAGACTTTGTATTCTTAATGATTCTATCATACTCTAATCTTATAATTTTCTGATAATAAAAATCACTAATAAATGTTTTTACTGTGTACATTCTAAATCTTAAAGTTCAGTATGTAGTTGCTTTAATAAAGGCTTGGTTTAGCTCTATTCACTCTTTTCAAATTATGGAGGAACATGAAGAACCAATGTATTTATTAGCTAAATATGGTAATAAATATAGATTTATGAAAATATATTATACTTTAATTTGTGCATATACAAATACTTTTGCATATTATCATAATTCAAACTATTTTTATTAAACAAATTTCTGATATTAAATCTATTTATATCTTTTAGAATGGAGTAAACAAAGTTCTTATATAAAGGTTTTTATTTAATGATTTTCAGTGGCTGTTGGATTTCTAGCATTTTACCTGGTTGTTGGAATTGGACAACAACTTGTGTGTAACATTATTGGATTTATATATCCTGCGTACTGTTCTATGAAAGCTTTAGAGACTCTGCAAAAGGATGACGATACAAAGTGGCTGACTTACTGGGTTGTTTTTGCCACTTTTACTATAGCAGAATTCTTTGTAGACTATATTGTATACTGGCTTCCAGTGTACTGGCTTCTTAAGGTACGTTTTTTATAGATGTTAAAATTAGAAACAAATAAACAAGCAGCCTGCAATGAGAGTACCTTATTTTTCAGTGCCTCTTTTATGTTTGGTTGATGGTACCAATAGAGTACAATGGTTCCTTAATTTTATATCATCGTGTCATCCGTCCAAAATTCTTGCAGTACCAACCAAATTTGGATAGCTTTATAACAAATGCTCGTCAAGCTGGTAAATATTGTTATGTATTAATTTAATTTAGATTAATACCTCATTATCTTATCTGTACTATTTTATGTTATTTTTAGCAATCAAAGTGACAACGAACGTTCTGGCAAATGAGAAGAAGGAATGAAAGAAAAACGAAAGAAAAAGCTAAATTGTCTAGTAATATTAAAAGGCTTGAGTTGATATAAAATTAAATTCAATACTTTGTTTGGATGAAATTTAAAAACAGAGTTATACATAGCTCTTTCGACCCATTCCTATGAAATAATTAAGTGTGACTTTTAAAGCTGGAAAAAATTGGTTTTTTGAAATCGCGTGTGTATGCATTTTTTGGGCCATATAAAAAAGTATTATTCGTGGTGTTTTGCAGTAGTTTGTTATGAAGAAGGAACAAGTATAAGTGCATGATGTTAATATCACCTTAAGACAGAATATAAGGAATACTTACTTTTTAAATCAATTTAATAAATATTATTTTCGAAATCTCTTATTGCTGATTGCAGTGCTTAAACGTGCACTGGGTGCTAATTAAATGTTTCGTGCACTGCTCAATAGCATGTTTTTTCGGTTATGTATTACAATTTAAGCTTTCAAGACAACAAATTTGATACGCACCATAGTGCTCTTATTTTTATTAAAGTTAATGAAATTTATAATTAATAATTTTTATATAACATCACATATATCGTGACGTTTTTCAAACTATGCTGTTGGACACGTTTAAGGTCTGTATAGCACTACTTCTCTTTTTCTTAAAACCATAATGAGAAAATTATGGAATGTGTCATTAAATGGAAATATGTTTCAAGTGCTGTGCTTATTGTATGATGTATCTGTTATATTATAAGAATTTACTGTTTAATGAATTTTTCTATTTTCAATTAAATTGTATATTACCATGAAGTATCATTTCTATTTCATCCGTTCCAATATGTGCATATTTACCAAGGAGAAGAGAACAATTTTTATAATTATGCAATCTTTATTCGATCTCTGTCTTTGCGCCATTTCTACATTTGCTTCTACAATGAAATTTCATATAGCACAATTCTGTATTTCCAATTTTGCTCAACGGCCCTTAAGATAATAGTACTTTAATAATATTTATGAATGCACTCATAGCGCATTTGCATATAATTAAGACTCTAAAAAACATTTGAAAATACAAATTAATTTATCACGGTTTCGTATATCCATTGTATATATGCACGATTTTTCAACTCAAACTAAAGTTATCCCTTGATTCTTATGGTAAAACCTACTTCAGTTGGTGTATTTGAGCAAAATGGGCTTGTATACAAGAGAAACACGATAGCGTTTCATAGGACCAACAGTGTCTGACAAAATTGTTGCTGGGAGTTGGTTTCGCATTTACTAAAGAAATGCGAAAGTAAAAATCGTCCTATTTTACAATATCTTTATCGACTCGATCTTCTCTCTTCAGTTTCGATAATCGATATCTTGAAGCGAATTCCTAAAAATTCGATTTTATCAATAGAATATTTCTTATTTTATTTGTACGTATATTCGTATACGTACAGTCGAAGCATACAAGCGTAAAAATGAACATAATATTAGTATGGCGATTTAAAACGATTTGTATTGGTACAACTGAATTTACAAAGAACAGTGTATTTTGCACGCAAAAGAATGTAATGATAATAGATATAAAAAAGGTTAGAAAATATAATTACAAACTTTTCACAAAGTCAATTTTTATATCGGGTTTTTTTTTATTAAGAATGTAAACCGTTTATCGGATTTGAATATTTCAGAGCTCATTTTGTTTATCGAAGGATACTCCACCAATTCACTAAATCAGATGTGTCGTTTAACTTCTTTATTATTAAGTAAATCGTGTTTATTTAGCGACTTGAAGTTTCTTGTTGCAAATAAATGGTTATCCTTATTAAATGATATATTAAACGAAAAAATGAATTTAGTGAATTCGTAGAGCACTCTGACAATGAAGTTAAAGCCTGAAACTTTAAAGTCGGATCAATTGTGTAAATGTGTAACAATAAAAGCTGTGTGCAAAATTAGTTCTGTGAAAAATTTGTATTTATAAAAGAATCGTTTCTATATTGATTGTTATTAATTCTTTTCTGTATGTACGATGTATACTACTCTTTGAAAATTCGGTTGCTCTAATATCAATTGTGTTTTAAATGATAAATTAAATGTTTTTTTGTTTTTGCGGTTGCCTGACTGAATCGTATGTGAAATATATCTTTAATTTAAAGTACTCACAATTCTCTGTAATGAAATTTCTCAGCAGTCAATGCAAGTTTTCGAATATTTCTGGTAGTCGTAGCCGCTGCCATCTGTACTTCAGGATCATCCGAACCCACTAATCGTAGAGCATGCTAGACAATTTAAAACTCCATTATAGCCAAAAGACTCACTACAGTTATTAACACTAGATTTACGAAACCCGTCAATTTGACGGACCTCAAATTTCATGTTTAACCCATAAACTGCACTTCAGCCAGTGTGAAATTTAAAGGTGCGTGACCGAGGTGTGAAATTTAAGAGTAAAATTATAGAAATCATGAATATCATTTTTTTTAGCAATTTATATTGACTTTGATAATCAATTACCGTAAATCTAGTGTTAAAAAGTTTTGTTACCTTAACGACACCACAAGTATGCATAGTAACACAATTTAGTGGCTCTTTGCTAAAATGATAAAAGGCAATGCATGCTCCTTTGAGGACATCCTTATTTTTACTCGTCATATAATTAACAAGAGGAGCGACAGCATTAAGTCGCCCAAATTCGTAATTATTTCGGTCCCATTCGCAACAGTGCGCAATAGCTAGTGCCAGATTGGCACGTAGATTATCATCTTCCTAGAAAATGATTAATATCGGCCATTATCAGGTTTTAATAATATTTCCAGTATTGGGGAATACTCACGGTCTGCACCAAGCCAGCTAACATTTTTACGACCCCGTGATCAGTCAATATACCAAGATTTTCTGGATCTTTGGCTATTTCTGCTATCGTAGCACATACTGCGCTGAGAACTTCAGTATCGTCACTCTCTAAAAGACTGACAGTCAACTCTAAACCGCCGACGAAGGCTCGGACCATCTCTGGAGAGTCCTTGGCATACTTGATACAAGGTACAAGCGCTAGACAGGCATTCCTTTTGATAATATTACTAGGATGTTTAAGCAACGACCAGATTAATCGTACTCCATCCTGAATATGATCTGGATCATTGATGATGTCCATGCATTGCTCATTCTCTGCGCACTCCTTGAAAACCAGTGGTAAATTCTCTAGGAGAGGCTCATAAGTTGCACTCAGGAGCCGAATCTGTACTGAAACACATAAGCTTAGAGAATGCAGAATATTAAATAAATCTAGGAAAAATAAATGAAAATAGATAACAAAAATAATACCAGCATTGGTAATCCATTATGAACGCGCAAAACGTCCCGGTTTGCTGGATCTTGACAACATTCTGCAAGACTACCTACAACGTTGGTCAGAACATCCTCGTCCTCGTTCTCCTGCAAGAGTGGTACCAAAGATGCTACCAAGTTGTTCTGATTAAACCTTGTTATATTTTCTGGACTCATGGCACATTTCCAGATGCCACCTGTCACTGCTGCCAGGAGACGCTTATTTTCGCGGACTTCTTCACTTTGGGCAAGTTTACACAGTGGATCTAAACCTCCAGCTTCACGGACCATATCTCGGGTGACTTTATTTGGTGCACATTTAAATATCGCCAGCGCACAATTCTCCTTGAGCTTGACATCCTCGTTTTGGAGATGTCTTACTATGTCGGCGATTATGCCCATTTGCTCAAAAGCTAATCTGAATGCTTTCTAAAAGAAATGAAATAGTTATGCATTAATTAGAAAGACAATATTTTAATAGGTACAGAATTTGATTTAAGTCTAGATACCAAATCTGCACATTGTTGTACCGATCCCATCATAGGTATTATTAAGTGGGTATGTTGAGAACGTAAGAATCGCGCCATGAGAAATACCACACCGTGCCTTCGTAATTCTTCTTTAATTTTGGGACTGCTGCTAAGGGAATCCATTACCTTTGCACAGCCAACAGCTACAGCCACCAGCTCCCGCTCAACTTCGTTCAAATCCTCTAGTGACCGTTGTAGAACGACATCGGGTACGTCCATGACATCCAACTACATATTCAAGTTAATTTATTCAAATATCAATTCAAAAAAACATTTTAAGTAATATTCTTCATAAAAATATCAGGGCATACAAGTTTGCCGTGAGACATGACCGGTCGAATCATGCGGTCGCATCTTATACATTCATCATTGTAACAGCAAAATTAATTTCGCGGATGCAAAACGTTTAAACTAAAAGTGCTTGACATTTAAATATGGAATCATCCACATCCTTTCATGATTTTTTTTGTAAATTTCAATCAACCCGATTGTATAAGTGATTCAGGAAAAATGTTGCATTCAAACATACGATACTTAATTTTCGGATGTTTGCGCGTGCTCCGTTTTGTAATCGGAGCTGTTTAACATCTGCAAGTGTTTGTGCTATCTACTTAAGTCTCGCGTAAATTTCAAGTCGATTGGTCCAGCAGTTCATTTGGAATTGTCAATACAGACTTTTCGAATATAAACAAGCAAGCGCATTTTTTGTTTACGATTGCCAATGCATACGACACTCTCGCATGTTCAACGCGATCCTTCCTAAAACTCACTATCAAAGGTATCCCTCCACGTAGACGAATCTGCTTCCTGGCCTTCCTCATCATAGCAATATTCGCCATAGTCTCTGCAGCCAGGACTTGGAGATCCCTGGCAGGATGCTTCATCATCTGTATCAGTGGCGTTATGATACCAAGATTAATTAAATAGCGTCTCATTTCAGAAGATGTGGAAATTTGCAGTAAGACTGCTAAGGATCCATGCTGACATTTTATATCCTGTGTTTCCAAGAGATTCACCAAGACCTCAAGACCTCCCATTTCGTGTATGGCACGTTGAATAATCTTCAATGAAACAGTAGCGCTATGCTCAAGCATTTATCAATACGACGGATAAATAATTACTTATAATAAAATAGTACACTCACTCTGGACGTGAGATCATAATCCTTGAGCAGACACAGGGAGACGATGGTAGCAGTCTGATTACCTGCTTTCATATACTTAATAAGTTTCTGCATATGCCAAAATTCTGAGGGCACCTCGGGCAGATCTTCCTTGATGAATCTACTCTCATCGTCACTCTCCGATTCAGATTCATCATCGGAGCTCTGTTCTTCAGCAGTCTCATCGATGTAACGAATTCGGGGACCAAAGATTTGTCCGGTGACTACGGAAACAGGCACTTTAGTCAGCGGTTTCTCCTCTTCCTCGGGAACATCAGGTTCAGGCCTTCCATGAAAAGAATATAAAACTCATTTGTAAAATGTACTAAAAGCAACAAGATAAGTTATCGCCAGTCTTTCATTAATGAATGCAGGAATGCTAATTGTATTAAGCAAAACAAAAAATACGTCAGTCCCCACAAGATATGCTTACTCAGGCGGAAGCAGCTCCAACAGCTCCTTCTTCTTCTTAGGTGGCATGACGCGATCAATAATGTCCCGCGGTGATTAGAAATTAAAAAGATCCTTAGGTATTGAACTGTCACCTGAGGGAACAGTCGAATAGCGGAGTTTCCGTTTACGTGCTATTGAGCATTTGATGAAATAAAAAAATCTCTTCCACCCCCTCAACTTATTCTACATCACTAACGGACTCCTCAAGAATCCTTATCGATCAAACAAACCTCCGAACATTGTAAATTTAACTTGGATAAGTCTAGGTGGCGGCCATAGTCACTTATGTGAAGTTAGATTTGAAGTATTTAGCCTGCTGTCAATACAAGTAGTGTACGAAAAATGAAATTACAATCCTTATGAGTGTCGCGTATATAATCGTGGATGCGGGTGAATATGTTATTTTAATTAAAATTATTTATTATTTTTGTCATATATATTTAACAGATATTATATAAATTTATTTATATCACTCCGTGTGTAAAATGCGGTTTTACGCACGCTTCGCGCGCGGAAAACCCCATTTTCGCACCACGTGATATAAAATTTCGTACGATACTCGTATGAAAAACGTTTTCTTGACTCGTGTGATTGCATCACTCGCCTTTGGCTCGTGATGCATACTCACACTCGTCAGAAAAAGTTTTATCGCACTAGTATCGTAAATTACTTAATCCTTATATCGACTCTGATAGTCTTTATTTTACTTTTATTAAATCGAAATAACTAGTCCTAAATTTTTGTTATAATTGTGTTATTTACATTCGGAGTAATCAAAGAAAACATTCAATTACTCTTTCTAGATATTCTGCAAAATCTGAAGAGTTATGTCAAAGTTTGAACATGTTAAAAGTATTGAGACGATTGCTTTAATCCCTGAAGCTACAGAAGAACGAGAAACATTGGAAGCAGAAAAACGAAATCGAAAACGCCGATCAATTTGGACGCCCTAATGGATACTTCGAAGAAATCAAGAGTTACGTGGTACCATCAACTTGGCACACAATGAATTGCTAATTAACAAGATAATTTCACAAATCTGTCCAATTTAGCACCATTCCCTTACAAAAACTATTTTATAAATACTAGTTGAAGGTGTACAAGTTTCGCGACTTTCAATTCCTTTAGCTATTTTCACATTAATAGAATCATGTCTTATTTAACCATCAAAAGTAACAATAATGTTCATTTAAGGTTAGCATTTGCATATGACCACAATTTATGTTTTTAAGATTGGCTGCCTGAAATTACTACGATATGAATACAGCTACTAGTACGAAAAAATAGGACCTGGACGTTATTAGATGTCCAGGGAATATTCTTATACATATATCCATGACTCCTAACACCAGTAATTCACGAATGAATCTTTTACATGATGTAAAAGATTTTACATCATGTAAAATCATCATCATCTCTTTTATCCATGACAAATGATGAACGTCCTATGGACGTCTTGTGCTATATGAGTACTCAAACAATGCTTGGAAATCGATAGACACAGATATCTCTCGGAGTTCGAATATTGCAATTTTATCTATGTCATATAATTCGTACGAAGGAATAAAGTCAAATTTGTCCTGATTAAGATTAATTCGCCTATAAAATTATTGACAACCAAATCTGATTCAATTTCAAATTACGAATTCTTTTTTATTAACTGGAATTCAAAGCAATTCTTGAGGAGTAGTATGAATTCGATGGAATTCTACATTACGAAAAATCGTTAAAAATTAAATTCGAATTTATTGTTCAACCTAAGAAATCATTTTCTGTAAACAATTGAAATTAGAAATAATAAATCGTTTTTATTTTCGCTTTCTTCAAAACAAACGAATAGTTTTTCTACGTTTTAAAATATTAATAGTTTAATAATAATACAATAAGAGTTCTGAATTTATTGCATTGCACTATTTATTATTTTATTGTATGAAATAAAATTAGCTTAAATTTATACCCATTTTCATTCGAATGAATATTGTAGTTTCAATCCATTTCTATGGAAATAAATAATGTCTATTCATTTTAAAACGAACCATTGGATTAAGAAAACGGATTGAACCGGATTCAAAAATCTCAATTCGTTTTAATATGTTTTCGATGGCCAAGTACAAATATGCGTCCTCATTTGTTTCTATAATTGCAGCAACACATGATTATAAATGTTAAGCAGCACACTAATGGCAAGTTGTCTCCAAGGCGGTGATGTCCTAATATCTAAAAATGAATAACTGACTATTCAATGATAATCAGTGAATATTCAGTCGCAATTATAATACTATATACCACTGAGAATTATATGAATAACGTTCACAATTAGTAACAAATTTTAAGGGTGCGTCTGCAATTGGTAAACTAGCGAGTAATAATAGTCTTCCTGTTTATAATGTAATAGGATCAATCTACAATAATATTTTGCAAGACCATTTTTGCCCCTCACGAACAATTTGCTTGCACATTGTAATGTAAAACTTTCCCCGTGTCTCCCTTTTAGTACACGAAATTGAAGCCTTTCGATAAAATGTCTTTCCCTGCGGGACGGAATTTTTTTATTATTTCTTAGAAAATATATAGAATATAACTGAACCTCAAAAGTGACAGGCTACGTATCTGTCAACCAATTGCAAGATTTTTAGGTGCGAAGTTTCCTCGCTTCGAGTTTCGTCCGTGTGACAACTCACCTATGCAAAATCAGCCTTTAGCAGTGAAACACAAACTGATACCCACAAAAGACAACAAGGATTACCTTATGCAATAAAAAGGAACAAGTACTTGCTTGGTCAAATGAAAGGGTAAGTCACATTTTTATTTTTTAGCATTTTTTTTATTTTTTGTTTGATTTTGTTTATTATCACCTTAACAATGTTACAATAATTAGATGAATCGATTTGCGTATCGAGTGTATTTTATGCGCACATTGCAAGTACAAGAAGGTGATCTATATGTATATAATTATCATGTATAAATAATCGCGAATGTCATTAAAGAAAACGATAGGAACTTTTTGTCTCGGGTCAAGAAGAAAGCGCCACGATAATCGCCATGAATCGGTGAATGTGTGACGTTACCGATTACTCGGTTAGCCTTAAAATTTATATTACATATATAATTATTGTAATAAGAGTAATAGTAAATAATGACAGATCATTAGTAATAAAAATATCAATACAATATAATAGAAATAATAATAATAATGATAATAACAACAATAGAGCAGCTAGGTAGCCTTATTAATGATAATAATATAATAGCAGTAGTAATAATAACTATACGACTTACCACGTGGTATTGTCCCAATTTTAATTATTCCAATTTTTTGTCAAGCTGCAGCACAAAGCTCTGGCGATCATATAAATTATTTGTGACAATGATCTTGGGAAAATTATTATTATTATTATCATCATCATCATCATCGTCATCATCATTATTATTATTATTAATATCATTATTATGGGAGAGATACGACAATGTGGCTTCCGCTTCTTCGGTATCTTTTTATCTAATACGCGTAAAATAAGAAAAAGAATGGCTAATCGGGAAAGATAATCACAACGAAGAGGCTGCATATATGTATATCTATATATGCACGGTATATATAGTTATATACGTATCACGCGCAGTGAGAGAGTGTTGCATAACAAATAAACAAAAAAGAAAGATCAAAAAGTAAGAAGAACGAGAAACTTGTCCTCTTCCTTCCCTTATGCTCATAATGTTGGCGCACCTGTTGTGGCGACTTTTTTTGTATTGCTCATTTTACTCCGTTTATACCATACACGCTAATTATAAATCCTCCTTTTTTCAACTCTTCAATTACTCTCTCACTCGCTCAATCTCCTCTAAATTTGCTGGTTCTGTGTTTTTTAAAATTATTTTCATAGCTTTCCCTTTTCTCCAATACTCTAAAGAGTTTTTATGTCGCTCATACGAAACGAAGTAGCGATGCAAACAAACCGGTGCGCCCTCTCATAGGGACTCGCGGTCTAACAATAATTTCATCATTTTGGTAGCTGACGACTTTCCTTAATATTAATAAACTCTAGTTTTCTCGATTAATTTGATTACTTCTACAACATTACGAATTTCAGACGCAGGCTAAACGGTTTCTAATGAATCGTACTCAATTCTCCGAATAGATATAATGTACGTAGGTATTTTCCTTCAGCATTATATGCACCATGCGATGACTTTTACAATGATTTTCTTTTACTTCGATTTCTCCCTCATTCTCTCTTTAAAGTTTATCAATTTCGCATGCTCTCGCGCTCGAGTATACACAACAATCATTTAGTTTTCATTCTACTTTACTCTACCGTCTCTCATTCTTTTTTATCTTGTTTTCCCACTATCTCTCGCGCTAACATTTTTCTAATACGTTTATATCACATGCACTCTTCTTCGATAGCTTTCAACTTGCGTGCCTCTCCTTATCTACCTTATATTCTTACTCTCACTTTCACTATCACTCTCCGTCTCTCAATCATACTCAAAATCTCTCCTAATAATTTCGCCAACCTAACAGTTAGCTTTGTACATTGTGATACGCGTTGCAATAACGCGTTATCGCTGATCGCCCATCTTCTTGTTGCACAAAATTTTGTGCGCGCTAACAAAATTTTATGAAAATCATTAAACATGTGATCGCACGCACACACTTACCTTTCGATTGTGATAAATAAAGTTGAAGTGTGTGCATGTATGGATGTACGTATATTAGTTCGTGTAAAATTTTGTTCGCTTACGTATACGTGTGTATCATGTGCGCATGCGTCCGAATTTATAAAAGCAAATGTTTTCAAAATTCTTACGCGAACAGCGTTCGGGCTTTGAAACTTGGAATTATACAAATTTTAATCATCTACTTTTAATTATAACAGTAAAATCCGTCGATTGTTATATTGATGTGATCGATCGACATTATGATGTTACCTCATGATAAAGCTCAGTTAAGAACGTTACAAAACACAAAGTAACGAGTAGCGTGTTCACGATTTGTATTTTCTTTTTCATTCAAACGCCGAATGCGCCCGCTGTTTAGCGTTAGTCAAATTAAGACTAAAAAGGATAATTTACTTTGGCTCGCTTTTCAGGTTATGGTATACGATTGGCGACACGACGACGATTTACAATAGAAACCAATTTCCCATGAACAACAGCGCCATTGTCGCATTTGCGTTAATTGTGGGAAGTGGGTTTCCTAACATTTTTCGAAAAACTCAAATATCCGAAGAGTGGTTATGAGCAAAATTTTGAATGTCAAACAGTTGAACAAAATATCTTTAAAATACAGATCTCGACAAGCATAAGTACCGTCACGTAAGTTACACAAGAAAAAAAATAGAAAAAACCAAGATACCTGACCTCGTGTAGCATAAACAAAATCTCGTCAGTCGTTAGTTTCACTTTCTATTAAAAATCTATTTGGAATGCGACTAGGTTAACGTTGACTGTGAGTACACGGGTCGAGGGGAGGGAGGGGGGATAATAATATAATAATGGTAAATCTTGAGGAAAACCATTGCGTAGCTTTAAATTTTAAGCGTAAAAAAAAAAGAGCGCGACATTGGAGAAGAAATTCAAATATGTCGAAGTGTCGGCTGGATTAGAGAATAACAACGTCTGGACGTATGTTGTGCTGTAGTCTTTCATGTACCGTCAACGCGTTTGGTCTCAAAAAAAAAACGGAGAGAAGAAAGAGCTACAATAAAAAAGTCCAAAGAAATAAAATGGAGCGCGGAACCAAGTTTCAAATGTGAAAACGTAGAAAGGTTGTCAAAATGGAGGCTTGAAAAAAAATAGTAAGACAGGATCGTATAAGTCTGAGAATTCCAAGTGTCCTCTGTCCGATAGAGGAAAAAGTTCGATTGTCATGTAAATCATCTCCTAACTTTGTGTCTTTCATTGGAACAGGGGGAAAAGAGCCGAGGGTGGTTAAAGAGGAGCGAAGCAGCTGACGATTTAAAAATTTCCCCAAAAAGAAAGGAAAGAAAAAAAAACACTAAAAGGAAACAACAAACAAAATGCTATTATCGCGTCTAAGTTCACATACAAAAGTGTACGTTTTTTTTCTTCCATTCTCAAAATCTCTACGTCTCGGTATCTTTCACTCTCTCTTTCACTCTCAGCCGCACCATAAATATATATTTATTATATACTCATAAGTTTCAGAAACCAGACATCAGATTCTAATGTAACTCGGATGGCCCATATATAATATCCTTAATAAAGATCCTTATCTACAATTATACACCATTATTATAGTTTTTTTTTTTCATCTTCATCCTCTCTTATTTAATCATCTTTAATGTGTTGGACAACATACAACAGAACTTTGCATATTATTCAGTCTTGGTTCAGTCTTACTGTGTGGATGCAATCGATATTTCCCTTCGCTTCGTTACAATAAAAATATTTTGAAAAGCGCAAATGGAACAATGAGCGCGTACGTTGTGTCCCATGTGTGACAACGCCATTTACATTTGCCGTGTATCTAATGACGTTTATTGGAAACTAATTTGCGTGCATGCATTTCAAATAAATTCTCGTTCATTCTTCTATCATATAATAATAGCGGTTTGAATCTATTTAGCATAGCAAAATTTTCGTAGCGTCGAAAACGATTGACATTTGGGAAACAACGGTGCTCTCCCTCTCTCGCTTTCTTTCTCCGTGTTCCTCTTTTCTTTTATTCGCTCTTTACGTGTGCATTTATATCTCTCAATCGATTTCTCTCTCTTATAACCATTGCTACACCATCAATTTGCCCTTTGATGTGGAAATTGTGCATCACTCTCCTTAAATTCTTAATATACGCGTTTTAGTCCCCTTACGAAACGGGGAAACAGGGACAAAATAATTACTACACATAGAAATCCCTTATTAATCCTTTTTTGCGGCCTCGGAGTATATAAATCTCAAAGGTGATTATACGCAGTGTGAAGAATAATCGATAATCAATTACAGAATAACATTAATAATAAGACAAGAAAAGATAAGACGTCAAAACACAGGTTGCGATAATAGTAAAGGAACTCGGCCGTTACTAGCTCTTCCCGCATCCACTATACTTAAGTAACAACGGCAGGAGGGGAGGAAGGGGGGGGGGCGGCATGTTACTTCCTCTACCTTCTTTTTTCAGACTATTCGTACCAAAAAAAAAGTCAGCAAAGACATTTCGTGTGTGTGTGTGTATTCGTCTCGCTATCATACGATAGCAAATCATCCGATCAAGTGAATAAGAAATCACTTCCCACATAATAGTCATAGTGAATAATTATGAAAATTCCCACGCTCGCTCGTTCTAGATCGTTATCACAGGATCATCCGGGCATGGGGGGGGGGGGGAGATAATCAATCGATTTAGGTATAGTCGATCGTATTGCTAGATCAAATCGATTCGTAAAGTAGTAAC
The DNA here is from genome assembly GCA_030142615.1 of Syrista parreyssii. NCBI lineage: Eukaryota > Metazoa > Arthropoda > Insecta > Hymenoptera > Cephidae > Syrista > Syrista parreyssii. Next base: position 83,876 of record JARQTG010000186.1, on the reverse strand, counting down.
GTGATCCAATGAAAGATTGGGGCGGGGGGGAGGGGGGCAATTGTTTTTATTAGACAACTAGTTTGAATATTTAGAAAAATTAAATAAAATAAAATAAAGGATGGGTATTTTTAAACGTGAAGCACCTGATTATGAAATTTTTAAAAGAGCATAATAATCGTCAGCAGAAAAAGAAATTAGCTCGTTGGCACTCATGATAACTTGGAAAAAAAAAAATAGATATTTAAGAAAAGGGAACAAAAACGAATCTTTTGCTCCATTGAGCCGTATTTAAAGTTATATTACAACGACAAAATTGTTTTTAAAAAATTGAGAATTGTCTCTCGGGTCTAATTTATGATCCTAACCAACACGTGCAAAGTTACACTCTACGCGTATCAATTACGTCAAATATTAATCAATGATCTAGTGATCATTCATTGACTTTTGGTACACAGCGCCATTTTGTTTATGTAGTCATGAAAAAGAAATTCACATAAAGAGGAAGCAAAACGATATGCATTCCATGCTTTCAGAAAATTGTCTCGTTTGGAACGGTTTTCTCATTTAAATTTAAATAAAAGATAAAAATGTGTTGACTTTGTTTCGCTTTTTTTCACACAAAGAAACAAAAGAACGAACGAATGAAACGTCAATTCTTCGATATGACTCGAATTGTCGAAGAGAATTACATTTGGATTAATTAAAACAAAACATAGGAGACAAACAACGAAAATCGAACTCGTGCCATTGGTGGAGAATATTTTAATTGATTCTCCACCGATCATATCCATCATGATGGACCAAGAAAAAGTATTTAAACGTCTCACGTTGGTATCTTTGAAAATACGGATGCCAACGTGACAGGTATGTCAGTCCTTTCATCTGTTAGAAACAGCAGATAAATAACCAGCAGAGAAATAATCTCATTAATTCGGTCTTTCCTTCTAATTAAAGAATCTGCGAGCATTCGAAACGCTCGAACAGTAGTCTCGTAAAATAATAATTAAAATAATTTTTAAGATAATAATAGTAATAATAATAGTAGTAGAAGTAATAGATTCAGTGTAGTAATGATAATAATCGAAATAGTGGCGAAGATGGAGGCTTCAACGCGTTTTGTGGTATTGGAATCATCAAGTGTGTTCCAAAATTATATCATTAATAGCAATATATGAAATTAGATCAGTAAAACACGATTATTGCCAAAATCAACAACCACAATTCTGCCATCGGGACTTAGTGTGATACCAGATGGACGGTCCATCTCGTCAGGACCCTTTCCATAGCTGCCAAATTTCCACTTAAGCGTACCAGCCGAATCAAATATTTGAATACGGTGATTCCTTGAATCGGCAATAATGATGTTGCCTTCGTCATCAATGATGAGACCTTGAGGTCTCAGAAACTGCTTAGTGCCACTATTGCCGGATGTGCTTGCACCGCTATCGCATCCGAGGACTTTAGCGTTTAGAAAATCAGAATCAATCACGACTACACGGTGGTTATTAAAATCAGTTGTGACAACGTTGCCCTCGGGATTAAAAGCGACTCCACGTGGTGAGTCGAAATGTTTCCACATACTTGGTGTTGTCTCGTATCCATACTTACGTAGGAAGATGCCCTCAGCGCTAAATAATTGCACTCGATGATTTCGCGTGTCGGACACGACAATCTGGCATTCTGAGTTTACGGCGACGTCCCAGGGATAATTGAATTGACCGCAGCGACATCCTTTTTCTCCGAAGCTTAGCAGGAAGAGACCCTCCATAGTAAGGACCTGGATGCGATGATTGTCCTTGTCTGCGACGATTATGCGACGACGACCGTCAACGGCGACACCAGCAGGTCTGTCGAATTGACACGGTGCTGTACCATGGGTACCAAACTTCCGGACGAAACTTCCGTCTTGTCTGAAGATTTGAATGCGGTTATTTGATCTGTCCGCAACGATGATGTTCCCGTCCTTATCACAAGCTATGCCCCAGGGTCTGCAGAGATTTTCTCGCGCATCACCGTCATTGCCGATCACCTTTATCGGTAATTTGTTGCCATTTCCACGACCAGTGCGAACAGTCACCGGAAAGGTGCTCAGCGGTATTGGTCTTCCACGAGGAACAGGACCCAATGGGATCATCTGAGATGGTTGCTGATATACTTGAGGTGAACTTCCGCGACCACGAACCGCACGGCGATCGCCGATTGGTCCAGGATTGTTAACAACGATGGATCCCAGATTTGCGATGGCGTGTACTACAGCTCCTTCAGGACCCGTGAACGAGATCCAATTTTCTTCTGGTGGTGGTAAGTTCTGACGAGTCTGACGAATTTGAAACACCTAAAGCCAGTGATAAATTGATGAACATGTTTCAAAATCAACATAGACCCTTAGTGAAGATTTTTTCTTATGAAAGATTCCTTTTACCTCGGCAGAAGCCATATCTTTGGTAACCAGCAAGTCTAATGGATTGCTTGACAATGTTGATGCTTCCATAGACTCTCCCAATTTATCCATTGCTCTAGAGAGTCGTGCGATCCCGTGTCTGAGTCCCTCATCACGTGCCTTAAGAGCAGCAAATTTCAGCAATCGTGCCTTCTCAATTCTTCCAAGCAACTCTTTCTCTCTTGCTTCCAAAGCAGAAGCTACTCTCCTCACGCATAACATTACGTCTGCCGTAGCTTGACGTGCCTTTTGCTCCAACGTCTCAGCAGCTATCTATCAATTTGATAACCATGCTATACATTCTTACTGTTAACACCACGCAATCCTAAAAATTACGACGAACAAGACCATGCTTACTTGGACTGCATCCAGATCATCTCTCAGAGCAGTTATTCCCAATCTGGCTTCGCTCATGACCTGATTCGCTTGAACCGCAGCCCCTTCGACAGCTTCCACCAGATGGATAGTAATATGACCATGATGATGATGCGTACCACAATCACCACAAAGAGGCCGGCTGCAGGTTTGACAATAATACCTCTGTGCGTCGCGGTGTATCTCGCAATAGAACGCCGTACTGGGCGGTGGTGGTGATCCAGCAACTTGTACCAATGGAGGGCTGGGAATCTCAACAGGATTGGAGTGTCCACCAGGGTTTTCAAGCAGGAGATTTCCACCAAGGCGGTTCTAAAATAAAGCGAATTACGAAGAATACAAAGTAGGCCAAATATGTAGCCATATAAAATATAACGAAATGCAATATAGGAAACGTATCCTTACTTGTAAACTGATGATGTTCGATATGAGTACCTGCTGGCAGGCTAAGCAGGAGTCGCAGGGTGTATCGGTGCAGTCACGACACCTAGGGAGACCAAGTGTCAAACCTGGTGCACGACGGGAGTCGCAAGGTCCGCATGTGGCAAAACAATCGGTGTTAACTGCATGCAGGAGACTGTTTATAAGGTTATCGACACTGAGATCGTCCGGTGATCTACCGTAACACTGAGAAGTTGCACTACTACCCGAGGATGATGTTCCCGGAGGACTGACGCTGGAATATCCAGACCTCGTAGCACATTGCCATGGCATCTTGGCAGGACTCGGTTGCTGACGGGACGGTGAATTCATGAACCCCATCGTACCGCGGGTGCGTAGATCCAGGTCGTAGAACGGTGGACTGGCGAGACTCACTCCTCGATTATAATTCTTCTCATGACTCATCCTGCAGCCTGCAGCAAGCCTCGAGAGCCTCCGCAAGGATTTATTATGTCCCGGATCCTACGAGATGTTTGAGCCTATAATAAAAACCACAAATTTATTAAAAAAAGAAAAGAAAAAACGAAAAGGCGTCATGAAAATTCTCAAGAGTGGAAGAAAAAAACTGAAATAATTTTATGTTTTCCATATGATGGCACTACGACGCATCGTGTTTCCTTTAACACGACTGAGTTTTCAGCATGTTATAGATAGCCAATACAACCCGAAACTTATCCGTTTCTTGAATCAACTATAATTCAACTATACACGAATCGAAGCATGATTATTCAAAACTGGTTACAAGGTCTCTCGCCGACCCTTATGCAAATTAAAGGAACGCAGCGTTGATCTTCAGAGAGACAGAGAGACAGAGAAAAAGAAAATTGAGTAGGGAAAAAACCCGTCTGATCTACCCTCACAATTGGAATACGTATAGGTACCCATAACATAAATATAGCTACGTCCTTACGGGTCGGTAGACATTGGGTCCCATGGTAGAATAAAAAATATATACCACAGGAAGAAACCCGCGGGACCTGGGATCCAGTAACGGGGACCCCTCCGTTTCCACTTAGAAATCAATAACCAACGGGAAAATTCGCATCCTTCGTCTCATACATACGAAAGAATACAAAGGCCCTTTTTCTTCTATGCGATTCAACTGGTAGAGCGCGCAGTAGTGTCCTGAAGCCAGAACTAGCATCTTGCGTAACATGGTAGGATACCGTATATGATCCTGGATATTAATATAATATCAAATTTTAAGAAAAAGAAAACTAACGGGAAAAAACCACCGATTATCTACATTTCTAAACTCAAACGTGTCTAGTTCTTGTCAGTGGTAAATATCCAGGAGAGTATGTACATGGTACCTATATGGATATACGTAAAACGCTATCTTTAACAAGAGCATAACTATGAAACGTTCTTGGAAAATTGTTTATTAGTCTTACTTCTAGTAATGGTAGTGATAATGAGAATCGAGCATGAGACTAGTCTAGTGGTTATTATCAGTAAATATCAAATCGGTGATATACAGTGACGGATTACATTAAAATTCATCTTCTTGTTATTCAAAGATCAAATCAAGCATTAGTTAACGAAATTTCAAAAAAGAGAGAAGGCTATCAAATAATATCTGCCCGCTTTCTGAATCACGCGTGCGAAGCGCAGACACACACACGCAGAAAAACGGATGACTTTCTTACAGCAGACATGTACGTGCAAGCCATGCGAGACAAGGGACTAAAGACAATACTATCTCCTTCTCTGACGCCTTAAAAGTCATTATTTATGCAAGGTTCTCATGAGCGATACGTTCCTATATCATGTAGTTGTACGTGACGAATAATAATTGTGAGTATCCCAACTGTTCGTGGGGTACGAATTCAGCATTAATATAATCACGAAGTATCAAGCATCAAATATTATTGTCTAGTTTTCAATTGATGCACAGACGTTAACGGCTGTGACGTACGAGAGTACGAGACGTGCATGCCGGATATAAATGGAACTAAGGCGGAATGTGCGTAAGGGATGTTTCGAGCACGGGTCCCAGAGTGAGGCACGGGCTATTGAGAGAACAAGCCGAATGGAGTATATTGCAATGCGGTAGGACGAGGCAAACGGGGGAGGCTGTGACAGAGGCTCAGGGTTAGGTACGACCCAGGGTACGAATAGAGAGAAAGAAGGAATAGTTGAACGAGTACAGCAAGAGCAAAAGAAGTAAGAAGGCGCCAAACGTGAAGCAGTCTTCTGCTTCCGAGAGATGATTTTCCGGGGTCCCTTTGCACGAGGGGTGGGTGAGGGGGGGGGGGGTGTCTGTAACATTTGTCGGGCAGATATACATCCTGGGCCCTCACCGCTGCCACTAGGGTTCGTCAAAGAGAAAACAGCCCCATTTCCGAGAAGGAAGCAGAAAGGAGAGAATGGGGAGGGACTGAACCGTCTTTACGGGGCCTTAAGGCTCAGCCTACCTTCCCAAGAGACGCATCAATCACGAACCGTCGGCCACTTTGTTGGAAACTCAGGTCGGCACTTTCCTTCGGGAAATTTACCAAGCGCCATTTTTTCCGGAGCCCACGCGATTATCTAGGACCGATAACTATCCTACTCCTCTTACTTTTTCAACCGTTCTTCTATGCTGTGTTTTTCAATGTTTTCACGAGACTCGATGATGACGGAAAACTGAATCCTGGACGCCTAGAGGCTCGACTGATGTTTAATTGGGACACGGTTTGCAATTAACAACCATTCCGGTATCCTACTCTGATCTGCCATGAACTATGTACACAGATGTTATTGTAAACAGATATTTTTGTAATCCGATGTGCGATGAGGAATGCGATAATAAACAAGCCAATTAAAATTGAAAGCCCCGATGCGAGACCAAACTGGCAACAATTTTTCTCTTGACAAATGCAACTTGCGAAAGCAATCTGGGAGAAGAGGAAACAGAAACATGATGAATAACAAAGTTGACTCACCGTGAATCATTCTCATAGCGACTACCTTCCGCATGGACATCATTTCTACCCAAAATCACCCCATTGGACCGCCGCATCTTTGGGAACGAAAGATTGGGGGAGAAACATAGTTAGACGAAGAGAGGAAAGACGGAAGCCCCCAAATTTTTCGAAACCAATAATCAATACCAAATCCACTCCGGTTACTCATTCGACTATCCCCAATCCATCGCCAGATGCATGCGCTGCTTTTACCAAACATCATATTAAAAGAGCGCGTGGAGGTCAACATTATTTCTGTGAACTCACCTTGTATTACTCGTTATCATTGATGATCAATTACAGAGAATCACTACCTCTGATTTATATACAGTTTCATTCCATTTACTAAAACCATTCAAGTATGAATGTTTATTATTCCGCAATCAAATTCCTTATGAAATTATAGATTTTTCTTGTCATGCTTTTCTTTTTCTCATATTTTTTCAAGCTTACTATGTTACTCCTATGTCCTATGTTAGGTGTATGTACAAGTACCACAATAATAGCATACTAAAGAGATGTCGCTATGCAACCGCACAGGAGGGTCGCTCTTATAGGGAAAAATTCCCTCGTACTACGTTTTGAGAATTATGTACGTATCAGGTCATCGGTGAATTATGGTAGACGTGATATTTAAGGACATGGGCAAACGGTGACATCTGTGAGACGGAAATTCGAATGGAGTCGTGAAAAGAATTTTATCTCGTCTTCAAAATGCTTGAGCTCCCGAGAAGCAGCAAATCATATAGTAGATTCCTGTGCACGAAATACTAAATCCTCTCCCCTATTCTAAAACTTTTAGAACAAGAAACGATATACAATCTCTCAATTCTCTCAAATTACCATGGCTAAGAGTTACTATTCGAAGAGTATAAATAATACAATATAAGCATCTCTTCGCCTGGACTGTTTCAGCTTTTGCGTATAGATAACGCCACTGCACGTTATGAGTAGTCGATAACTTATCTACTCTGCAAGCTGAACACTGTACTGGCAAAACGTGTGCACTGAGAGTCTAGTCTAGAAAATTATACGTACGTTAAATGACGCAAGAATAAGTAATCTTAACACGTTCCCGACGGCAAACGGGAATTCTCGTTTTTAAAACATACATATGCGTTGAAAATTACCTGTCGCGAATGTGTGAAGAGAAAGATAATTTAATGAAATCCCGTAAAAAAAACCACAAATATCTTTTTCATCTACTAAAACGCTTCTGGAAAATTACTTGGAAAAAAAGAAAATTAATTAAACCTCTCAGCGCCACATAAATATCACATTACATATTTCAAAAAATAATAAGATATTGAAAATAACTTCGAGGGAGAAGATAAAATAGCAAAGAAATAAGTTCAGAAGGAGATAGAAGAACAAAAATTGAGAAACGTGCAACTGCGTCTTGGAAAACCGTCAGAGAACCTGCCTGCGTTTCACTACGCGTGAGGTAGGTCATAGCGAAAGGAAAATACAACAGGGTTGGGTATTGGGAATTCAAGGATGGCGAGTGAAACACGCATGACGCGTATCTGCGCAGGGCGGACTGGAAAATCCCAGAAGTTCTAAGGGAAAAGCGTTAATTATATCACAAAACAGCTTCTAGCTAGATACGTAAAATAAGTGCGTGGGTGAAGAAGATGAGTCTACGACTCTTCGAGTATTTTTAGTTCACTAAAGACGGAAAACGGTTTTCTGAAAAAGCCCGTAAAAAAATACAAAGAATTAAATAAGGGAATGAAAATAAGGACAACACTGTATCCTAATGTGTATAATATTAACATTATATATATTATATTATTATGGAATAGATAGCTAAATACCACAGTATAGTTGCGTGGAAACAGCAGGCCTAGCAACTCATCCGACCCTTTCCATTGGATTCTTCTTTTGCCCTTCTCTGCATTTAAGGATGGTTTCGAACCAATACGTTACATTGCCGTATTGCCTAAAGCTATGATCTATTTTGAAATTCTTCCCTTAGTCAAGGAAAAGATATATTTAACCTCAATATTCTGGTACTGAACAAATCTAAGACAATCTTAAATTATCCAATCTAAACGCTACAAACTCTTCTGTATTCTATCCAATATACTATAACGTTATTTAAAATATTTATAATGCCTTGCAAACTTACAAGATAACTCGAGTTACCCTTACCCTCATTTGCGGAGTATGACGAAGGTAAATAATACTCAAGAATTAAGCCTCTCCTCTCACCTTGCATCAAAGTTCAGATTTCACAAATGTATAATAAAGTTATTAAACAGTTAATATTCGAACGAATTGCAACCAAGCTTCGACTCAGAAGTACCGAAATGCGATTACGATTCGATTATTTGCTTGCTACACAGAGCTAAGTCCTTTCTTGTACCGAAAGCGGGTTTCCAAATAATATATATAGAAACGTCAACAAAGTTTACTGATCTCGTTTTCACTTTCGTCAGAGTCCAAGAGACATCGGGCAGTTCCTCCCCTTAGCTCAGACTTAACACGTTATATGTATATGTACACGCAGTCTATTACAGAGAACAGATACAACGCATCCATAGGTCGCATGCGCCATTTTCTACGACGGGTTGAACTGATGTATAACGACAGAGCAGAATTGACTGTAAAAATTGAATTTGAAAGTCATTAATAGTAAAGGAAAGATTAGATATAAAAGAAATTAATAAAAAGAATAAATAACCAAGGGATAGACCATTACATTCTGAGTCCCATGTAAATAAGTTGTCAAAAAGTTCAAAAGTGCGAAGAACATTTTCCTGCTCATTCTGAAACTTTGCAATGTTGACACTGGGTTCTAGAAAAGAATCAAAACTGTATTCTAGACATTGTATAAATTCTGATGTGCCGTGATTTGAGATATGTACGTGACAACGTAATATAGGAGACTGTACGAGAATCGTAATCCAAATTGTCAAAATGACCTACTGTCCAAAACCATAAAGAAAAGTTATGCAAAGTACATAAAACAGAGTAAATTATTACCTTAACTGTCAAAAGACTTCTCATAACACGCCGGCCGGTAGCGTGCTGCAACGTATATACACTGGATAAACGATCTCACACATAAACGTAAACACACGTCGAACAATGCTAATAACTTTCACAATTATACTTATAGAAATCGCAATAGATATCTTTATTACGTATTATTATACAATATATTTTTATTTTACTTCGATAACGCGAATATACTCTTATAGACTTTGGTGCATATATAGTTCCGCCTAACTGCGCTTCTTTTCCAGTAAACCGGTAGAGATTAAAAACAACGGGAAATTCAAATAGGGCCAGAATGATTTACGTACGATTGATTTATTTTTGTTATTATTATTGTTGACTCTACTCGCGTGGGTCGTGTCGACTGGTAAGACAAGAGAAAAGCAAGACAACCTCTCTCTTCGGGTTTCTTGTGCATACTGAAGCTGAGTCGTGCTATCCGACATGGCCTGCCTCCCACTCTGCTTAAAGACCTTCCACCCCTCCGGGCCTGAAATCCCCACTCTAGGGCCTTTTTCACCCCAATACACCCCCACTCGGTAAGTCTCCTCACACAGAATCGCTCCTCCCCAATAACACGTACTTTTACCTAACCCTATTACAGCTCCACCCTACAGTGTGTGTTATGTGTGTAGGATAGACCCATTATCCCTAGGATGCCTAATATAAAGTCCCTAGAGTAGCACCCTTCGTTTGATAGTGTAGATACGATGCGTAGAATTCTACCACGCTCATGTTCCCCTCCAGCGTCCAATACTCGCCTAGTTTATATTCTGACTACTGCAAAACATCAACGGTGAGAATAACGAAATTGAGCTAGGTTCGGGCATGCCTTATTTCTATCGTGAGTTCGGGTAAAGATTACTAACCTTCAAAGCAGTATCATCAATGGTATAGTTGCTTTTCTAGTTACACTTATGTGCTCGACTATTTATATAAATATACTAATTCTGTGATAAAATTCATCCTTTTTTGAGAAGAATCTTTATACACTTGTCTTAGAGATGTTCGACAAAAAGTAGTAAAAGAAAAAGTTTGCGATAACCGAACGAGAAAAATTAATAAAAGAAGAATTTTCTTTTATTAATTTTTTGCGACTGTTCTGAGATCGTTCTCGTGTTTCTGTATAGTTGCTTGAGCTAGCTATACACGATGGATGAGTATGTTTGACAATTGTATACAATAACCTTCGACGTGTGTACATCGAACATACCGCATTGTTTTGAAATGTATATAAACAGCTATGTACCATACAATATTTAGTATAGAAGATATTGTTACGATGAACGCCCGAGAACCGGGGCCGACGAATAAACCGGCTTGCTATTTACCCAATGCAAATCTTGATACAGGTCAAAGAAACTATAGTACGTAATAACCGATATACATATGTAGGTCTGCTACTTCTAAAACGGAATGTACAAAGATACGTTCGTTAACGTTATCAGAAGCTCCGTTGTATTTATAATACCATTAAAACGATCCCTATCTCTGAATATTCTTAGCATTTGTAACAGTATCTACAAATTTATCTAAGCTATTATTTAGTAGTGTTTTTTTACGTTAGAAAATATGTGTATGGGACATACGCAGAGAATTCAGGGTCACGATCTAAGAAGCTCACTATGACTTATCAAATCAGTGAATTTCGGATTATTGCTATTCGTACAGAGCAAACGAATCTTGCCAGAGAATCTCGTAGATCAATTTTGGATTCCACCTACTCAGCGGCAAGCGAATTACAGGAGGAATTCCGTGGGCGTTTGCATCCCATGGGGTTGTTGGAGATGGTGGTGCGTGGTTGATACGTAGGCGGCTGTTTTTAGGGGGTTGAAGGATCGGCTCCGCGTCGGTCCTATCGTTCTCATTCTCTCTTAACATACGTTTCTCTTGCTCTCGTAGATATATGGATTATTTGATTGCGAGAGACCGAGTGATCCTAGGTTGCCAAAAAAAAGAGAGAGAGTATTAAAACGTAAGAGAGAATTGGTGAGAACGTGAGAGGGAAAACGAGAGAGAGTGGGGAGAATGCTAGAAAATGTAAACACGAAAGGGATGCTGCATGATCCCTCGATCGCCCACGACCTCCAACCTTCCTTGAACAAACTACCCCGACCCCGTAACGCCAACGCCATGCGGCTCTCCGCTAGAGCGCCTGCGCTTGAAAACCATGAATGGAGCCCCCGCTCGATGACGGGGAGCATCTATAGATATTGCACTTTTACTTGCTGGCATGGACTAGAACCCCCCCCCCCCCCCGTTCCATCCCCAACATCCCCTCCATAGTTCAAGGCGACCTTCAAACGCGACTCCTGGAACGCTGGCTATCCCGAATATATTCCTGGGACCTTTTATGGAATATTCTGCTACCTATGTAATAGGATTCCGTTATACTAATGCATCTTCTTAGGGTGTCTATCTTTGCTTAATAATTTTCAATTAATATCTATTCTGTATACACCTGTTATCTTACTAGCATCCAAAATTATAACTATTACAACAAACTATGATATTTTATTAGATAAGTAAACTGGGCGAGGTCTGACATACCGCCTCAAATATCTCTCAAATTGTTAATCAGAGAAAAATGTTTCTTACAAAAGTTTCATAGTATAGGGAGAGTCGTCGGACGGTAGTAACGATTTTTTCACAGATGGAGATGTTTAGGAGATTTCAAGGTCATCTCCATCTTTTCTATGAATTCTAATGTTTTATTTTCCATGTTATGATAATTACTCTTTAGGCGAGTTCAACGACTTTGGTGCAAGATATTTAAGGGCATGAGTAGCTAAAACACAGTATAAGATGACCATTAGTATAGATGCAAAATTGTTATCTTCGAATTATTGATTTACTCGGTCTTACAGTTTATAGACTAACAGTTTTAGAGATATTTCGGGTGATCACAGTTACTGCCTCACTCGGTATATACTATAATACACGTCATAGTAAATCTACATCTATTGGTAAACTAATCTGTAATAAATATGGGTGTTTCAGAAATAGTCCTTCGTAATACATACTCTGATACTTCTAACCTAATCTCAAACATATTACTCAGCGTAAATTCTTGTGAATGTCGAAAAATCATTATTTTAAATAAAAAATCAGACGATAGTTCAACACTGTTGAAAGTAACCCGCCAAATATAATTTATAGAGAAAATTGCCAAACACAAGAGCTTGCAACATTTATTTACACCGCAATCTCATGAATGGGCGGCGTAGGTGTATCTCAAAAAAGACATCCTCTATTCTTAAGCTAGCAGTGGTACCCTCATACTTAATAAAAGGTATTACACTACTAATCATACTAAGGTATTGCAATATTATAAAGATACTACTGGTATACAGTATAAAAGCGGCGCATGAGATTTCCTTAAAAATATCAGAATCCCAGATTATATTCATTCAACGTCAGCAGGCGTCGCCGTGGAATTGGCGTCGCGGTTGAGTTCATGAATGGACGGAGTTCTCTCTCCCTCCGTCATGAGCAAGAGAGAAAGAAGATTCGCAGGGCGCTTTAACGATCGTGGCGCGGATCGTGAGGAGACTTGTTCTACGTGGGGTGAACCTGGTGGATGTGTGGGTGCGTCGCGTGTCCATGCGTGATGGCGTAGGACGTGAAAGAGAGTGGGAGAGGGTAAGGAAGAGAAAGAGGGAGGAAGAGCGTCGAATGGTGGGAGAAACAGAGGGGTAGCAATGGGCGTCGATGAACGAAGCTCTCTTGACATCGCGTGGTAGCTGTCAAGGTCACCCCAAGAGCAAAACTACGTAGTACGACGCCTCCGTCGCGACGCTCTCGCATAAACTGGGCACTGTATATAGGTTTATCCACCACAGGCACCTTCATCCTGAATATACTTTTTTCAATGCTCGTAATATTATCGCCTTTACTAGTACGCGACGCTTTAAGCATTTTCGTGCACTTTGTATGTACAACTGTTCTGCTATTAGACATCCTCGGAGATCGTGTTAATGACTACGGATGATTATTGTGGTTTTACTCTGTAGTGGACTATTATTAGTGTCAGTCTGCATTTACTGTGTAATATTGTCATGTGTAATATTAACGACCGAGCTTTGGTGCGACCGTGTTTTGTCGATGGGATTGTACATCCGTTAAAATATTTTATACAATTTTCATTGCATGGTTCGACGGCTAGCTTCTGTTATTCGAGCGTAATACAATCTTTTGTCAAATTCTGCGTCCTTCTCTACGGTATGATATACATATATATATTATTTTGCCATTTGTGTAAGGGTGGAAACGCCTATACAGGGTTTAGAAGACCTTGTGGGTTTTTGCATTTTTGTACGTTTTTTTAAGCATCCTGTTTCTACGACTCACATTTTCAAAAATATTTATTGAAACTATTATTTTGATACACCTTCTTCTTTCTCAAACTCTAGCGTATTGATTTAAAGAGTAGATAATAAAATCCAATAACTACGGCCAAAAGCGGAGGGTCTGCTAGACCCTTGACACGCGTGTATGTATACAAAAAATATGATAGGCATTTTAGGGCTAATATCAAACATGCGCACCTGACTGATTCTGATTTTATCAGAGTTACCGGTCTGTTAAGGAGGTACGGCTATTAGAATAAATCCAAATACCCGCTCTGAAGATTTGATACGTTCTTGGCAGATACATAAACTTCGTGTGTGAAAAGTTTTTAAAAAACTGACTGCTCCATTTCTGAGATATTCGCAATGAAAATAGCGTAAATTGCACAATACAGATATAGTTGCTGTATTAATTTGATGCCATGTATTTCGGCTTCTGAACAGTAAAGATACAATATATGAAATTTTAATGAGACAATTACTTTATAAAAAAATGACTACCACAGTTCTTTAGTTAAAACTGTTGAAATTATTTTTTCAACTTTTTACAGTAATAATAAAAAATATTACGTAATATGTTGTAACAATGTAAATAATACGTTGTGCAGCAAATATTTTTAAGAATAACAGTATACCGTTTAGTCGAGAATAGAAAATACTACTACCGTAGGAAATAGTTGTACTTCCTTAAGCCGATGTGTCCATGATTCTTCAAGACAGAGTTTATGTCGGTTGAAACGACCTGTGGTTGGATTAGCCGGCCTAGAGGTGACCTTAAAGTTTCAGCAACCCCCATTACCTGAGGCAGAGTTCGCGCACCCTTCCACCTACAAATTTTGAAAGCCGCGAGACCTCTACTCAATTTCCTTCAGTAAACGAAAAAAGTCTTAACTTCTCATTTGATGGATACGATTGTCTGGTGAGACAATGGAGAAAGTCGAAAATGAAAAAAAATTTTTTACATGCACCAAGAAAGTTGGTAAACTGTTATTATAAGTGTCCACGGGAATGTTACAGATTGAAATATATTCTAGTTTCGAAGCTTTCGAGGCCAGAATAATTATGAAAATTCATACCATCCGAATGGATGCCGTGTCTAGTTTCGTCGTATTACCGACGTTTCGCAAACGTTCCAGTTGATACTAGTATCGACGTTCTTTAGTCCTGATAACACAGACCTGAACGTTTGCGAAACGTTGGTAATACGATGAAACTAGACACGGCATCCACTCGAAAGCCATGAATTTTGAAACATATTCGTTCCATAAATTGATGACAGGAAAAAAAGTAACAAATAGTATACAGGTTAAAAGAGACCTCTGTTGATTTTACCACGAAAAATAATGATCTGCTTGAATTATTATGTCTCGCCAATCGTTTCACGCTCTGCCCAATACGTATCCATAATTTCGATTTTCCATCAAAGCCAAACACACGTTGAGGATGATTATTACGCGTAAAGTCTACTTATATTCATTGCTAATTTTACCCCATATGGCAATTTCAAATATTGTAGATTCGCTACAGAGCGATTCATCAATTATTAGACGCTCTTCGTTACAAGCTGGATTTCTACCAATCTGTTGTATTAAATAATTTATAGAAATATGAGACCCAAGTATTATATTAAGACTACATTTTTTTAATAAGTAAAATACCCTTCTACAAAAATATATAAAAGCATGTCCATACATATAATACCTGCCCCTTTTAACAAGCGGATTTTCCGTTATAGAGAAACGAGCTGAAATTACTTTATGCTTATATAACTTGAGTAAGTTGTAAATTTCTAAAAAAAATTACATTCGTGTAAGATTTACATTATTCCAAGCTCCAAAATTCGTAAGGGAGGAATAATTTTTTTTTGCAAAACGGTCCCTGTGACGGCTACTATAAGATTATTAGGTAAAAGGGATTGGTCCTTTTTATCCTTTTTTTCTTAGAACCTCCAGGTGACACGAAGTATACAAGGATTATGCGCAGCATCCGAGACCATTGGATACCCCGCGCAAACGGCTGTGTTGGAAGGAAAACGTGTAGAGGGTTGAAGAGAGAAGAGATGCTTGGCCCTCAAAGTAAGGTAGACAAAGTAGACAAGGGACGATGGCGAGAGGAACAAATGGAGTTGATGTTCCAATAAAATAAATACCGCGGTGAGGATAATATCGTCAGCGTGATCAGAGTATGTGCCTTGAAATTGTCCATTCGGTAACGATTTTGTGGACGTTTTCATTTCTTTCCCCCAGAGGGCTGGCATTCCTTTCGTATTATTCTGAAGAATCAGAAGATTCCTGGAGCCTGTAGTATTTGCTTTACGTAAGGTTCTAGTAAACAGTGGGAGGAGTTTCTAGTGCCGAATTGGAATAAGATACATAAGTATGCAGAACAACCTACTAGTATACACGATGTTCTTTTTTAATCTTTCCAGTCATTATTTCCAAAATTATTGACGACAAAAAATGTTACAGAAAAAAGTGGAAGGCTTTCAAAGGGGACATATTTAGATCAATTTAATTTCATTCCGGGTGGCGGCGCCAAAGAAATATGAGGGTGACTATCATTTCTTTAAATGGAAATATCCGTTTTGGAACTACTACGATTGCAGCCCACCTTAAGACAAATTCAATAACTATTAACACTTAAGGTCATTTGAGTTCACGGAGTAAAAAAGGTTGAAAAACAAAAATTAAGCCCAATTACTCGAATGCACATCCTAATTCGCTCCCTGAATAACTATTCGACCCCTGCTAAGGTATTTGATAAAATATTACAAGAAGAAACCATTATTCTTATTTTCAGTTCGTCCGATGACGCACGTTCAATTGGTGAAATTTTATTTTTTATGTAATCCAATAATTTCTTCTAAAAAGAAAAATATATTTTTTAATTAAAATCAAAGAAAAAAAAGAGTACACCTACCCAAGAGTCAGTCTGAAGCAGAATGATCATCTAGTAAACTAAAGGAATTCGCGCATCGTCGTATGCGTTCGTTTTGGTATTCATATTATGCACGCGTGTACACATGCATATATACATACGTGCATAATATGAATACTACCCGCGCTTAGAGGATAAAAAACTTCTTCGTCTTCAGAGCTTCTTTTAATCAGATTATCGAATTTCGAGAATTCATCCATCCGCCCGCTGTGGGACCCATGTGTTCTCAAAAGCGATATACCCCATTGATTCTATTGACACTGCAGCCTATTCAACGGAGATGAAAATAAAATGCCCCATAACCTGCCGCATCCGGAATACGAATTTCCTCGAAACGAATTTAAGGGATGTTCATACGTCGTATTGCTAAGCCTGAGTAGCCTTAAGGACGCCAGTTCTAATATCTTGTTCATCACAAGACTGGACTGTTATAAATGCACATCGAACTGAGCATTTAAAAATACGTAAGTTAATGTAAATACAACATTTCTAGAGAATTCTAATATATAATGTAAATCTGGATTTCCCAATACAAAATTTTCAATTTTTAGGAACAATGGAAACGTTTGATAGAGAAAAATAAAATAAATAACGTCAAACCTTCTAGGGTGACTGAATAGCAATATCTACGGAAACATCGACAAAATGGACGACACTTATTTTCCTTTCTGTTTTTGCTATGCAAGACACAAATTTCGACTGGGTACCTAAAACACCGGGTATATACTCCGCACATCCATCACGCAGCGCATGCGCAAGGAGCCATACGAGAAGTATACTGCCTGACTTTCACTGTCTAGATATCTTCTCGCTTATACACATTAACGTGAAAACCTAAGTACGTTGTCGATATTTGAAACTGTTGTATTATTTGTTGCGGTCTAATTTAAAATATAAGTTTAAATTTTTTAAAAGATTGCACCTCTTCAGTGAAAATCAACCAAGAGGAAGATACGGCCGATACAATAGGAAGATACGCCCACGATTTTTGAAAGAGTACGTCACAGACTCACAGTATTTTGTATGTGCGCCCGGTTCTTCGATAAACAGGGGTCCCTTTGCTTAAAGTTCGTCTTAGAAAAGAAGATGAAAATCTTGCAGGGACGGTCTAGTGTCCGCCCACGGTATGAACGGTAAAACGATGCTGCCAAGACAGTAAAATCCCTCCGAATGCCATGACCCCTGAGAGGCTTCGGAACACTTTTGTGGCGACTTAAAATATTTTGCGTAGAAAATAATAAAATTACTCAATTAAGGAAAATAATAATAATTGGTAATTCATAGCAATTCAGAAATCCATATCATGTGCTGCGTCTAGAATATTGCAGATATAGAATGTCACAGTGGCACGACAACTATTCTTGAAACGGACTCTATACTTAGAATTACCTATACCTGAGGAGTAGTGCCGATGCCTTTTGTCGTTTACAAATTGAAATAAGCGGACGACAAACATTTTCTGCGGATACTGTTCGAAAAACGCGCAGATGTTACTCTCGGCTTGGGCATACTGTCGAGGGTCCCCCATTTATTGGCATTTTCGGGAAGGTAGGCTCTTCATGGAAAATCGATACAGTTTGTACTTACAGCTGAACGAGGAAAAGATGCAGAAACAGAATAATACAAAACGAAAACTAGGAACTTATTCTTAAAAAAGGTGCAAGTTTTAACTGTCGTATATTTACAGACTCGGTTAGGTGTCGCGCCGTGCAATGTAAAATAAAAATGAACACCAGGACAGATCAGAAAACGATACAGAAGGGAATGGCAAAAATATAACATGAATGAATAATATTTATAAACAATAGACATTTTTCTGAATAATTTCCAATATCGAGAGCACGTCCCAGAGGATGGACCGGATGCTATAAGGGAGGAAATAGAAAACACGCGTCACTCTTCAGAGAGAACGGTAATTCGAGGCGTTCTATCCCTGAAATAGTCGATGGTCAGTTTCTAGATGGGCCCCTCGGTTTGATTTACAACAGTTGCCAGGCATCAGCGTTCTTCTCAGGTCCTTCCGGGGCCAAGAGGGTTTTGGAAGGTCTAGGGGGGGGGGGGGGCACCTACGGCCTCCAAAAAGGAACCCTGGCAACCAAAAATGTTCTAACACTTGAAGCAGAAAACTCCAGAAGGGATTGTCGATGTAATAAAGGATCCAATCTTTACGCGCTGAAGAACAATAGCAACACCGTTTTACCTCGAAGGATTTCTGTTCACCTTTTGGCCACCAGGCAGCAAATAATGTAAACGTGCAGTTAAAGCAGGTACTCATTAGGCAGGATTAAGCAACCCTTAAGATGCACTAGAAGGTGCGTACATACCTGAAATAATTTCTAATACATTTAGTGAACAGGAAATTTTGAATAAAATAAATTATTCTTTAACATATTTGAACAAAGTATAGAGATTGCAATACAAAGAATTTTCGCTATGTCTCAACAAATCCTATAACTAATAAGACATAGCTAAATAAGTAAAATATAGTTAAAAATACATGTTATAATATTTGTCAAAGTGTACTTAACCATGTTACCAGTCTTATAAAATGCTGAAACTATATTTGGCTTCAGTTTTTGAGTCTCAAGTGGCAAGGTGATCGACAGGGTAGTAGTAAATAAAGGCAGAACCGGAGAAAGGATGCAGGTATGATGTGCTGCGCAGAACAGGGAAAGCATTAGACGGCTTTTCCAAGAAGGACTCCCAAGAATATTAGGCCCATCCCGAATTTCTTTGGTTCCAGAATCCATTTTACAGCTCCCACTACATGCACTCTTATTCGTGTTACTATACCTGTACGCAGCCACGCATAAACCATCACTACGTAACGATGTAGGTACATTGCAGAAGTATGTTCATTCACTGTCCTTCAAAGTAGAATGCATTTTTCTTTTGTAAAATGAAAAAGAAAACCTTTGAAAAAGAGAGTACGAAAGAAATATGGATAGGGAAAGAATAAGGCAGAAAAAATGTAAGAAATTTCTGTACAGTAGAACTCGTAGTACATCTACATAAATCCAGAAATACCTTTATAATCTGTTATGAGTTGTAAGACCTATTCTTCTTCTTTGGGAATTTACCAGTTTTTCCGGCAACACCTGACTACTGAAGGTTAGATAAATAGTCGGTTTGTCAAACGGTACAAGTTATAAGAAATTACTAGAGTACAGTGGGGATCAAAAATGTCTTCCAAAATAACTGCTATAATACTTTTAATAAGAAAGACATTTATGATCTCATGTGTATCACTCCGGGAAATTTATGAATTAAGAATATGAATTTCTGAATTGAATTCATTTTTTTATGATTTAGGATTTAGAATGAATTATATGGTTCGGAATGAAAGGCGAATGAGGAATGTAGTGTGTTAATACGGCATTAAATAGTGTGATTTACAGTGCATTCGTGAGATCAGTGTATTTTTGTGGAGCCACGTTCTTATAGATTATAACATAAAAGAATCCCTTGAATGTGACACTAAAGCCAATCATAGCAAAGATTAGTAATAGAGAAAAAAAAGTGAACGGTAAGCGGATGTAGATAAAGAGACCCTTAGAATAAATAAAAAGGCTGAAATTTTAAAGTACCGAAACTTTTATTAAAAAAAATACTTGTAGATTAGATAATGATAACGAGCACAGTGTGACGGTCATCCCTTAAAACGTTTTTCCGTTTTTTCTGAGCTTAAGGATGCTGTAAACTAGATCTGTGGATGCATATGTATACGAAATGATGATGTCAAAAACGAGGAAACCTTCACA
This sequence comes from Syrista parreyssii, assembly GCA_030142615.1. Taxonomy (NCBI): domain Eukaryota; kingdom Metazoa; phylum Arthropoda; class Insecta; order Hymenoptera; family Cephidae; genus Syrista; species Syrista parreyssii. The sequence goes on along the minus strand of JARQTG010000186.1, from coordinate 63,640 downwards.
ACCGTTCTTCCTTTTGTTTTCAACTAATTTGAAACATTATTGTTTTAGTCACCTTCCTTACAAATTAGGGAAGCCGGGTTATCTGGCTTTAAAATTCACAAAAATCTTGTCTTCAAACTCCTCATAAACGACGTTATTACGTCTGCTTCACTTTCGTACACTTTTCTTCTAATTAGAACATTTGGTATATTAAACAGAAATGACCTATCTCTCGTATCGTATAAGGATGGGGATTAAACCAATAATTGGATGAATTAATGGAAAACGCACGAGCTAAATGGTTGTAAAGATTTCCTCGCTTCTGACGTTACCGCTCCGTATACGTGTGCACACATCAGACTTAAAAGTACATATCAGTTGAGGACGGTGGTCCTTTCCTCAATATTTGCTTAGGCTTATAATCTCAGGTTGTTTTCCAACAATAAAACATTAAAAGTAAATTTGAAAATACACACGTTCTTTCGAATGATAAAAGTTTCACCAAGGGTGAAAATCTGCTGCAGCTAACATTTTCTCATCTAATAACAATAAAAATTCGTAGTTCTCTCAAATAATCATAAGCCCACTATTTTAGACGTTTGAAAGAAAATACTGACGGACGTATTTAATATTCTTTTTAAGGACCTAAGCTTAGTTCATTGGCACAGACAACCATTTAAATCAACATTTAGTGCACCCGGATGATGTTCATACCGACCACTATAACACCGTCGTCCTGTAACTCTTTCAACGAGTCCTCAAATATATCTCGCGTGATTAACTGTAAGAAAAAAAATTTGATACAGAATTTGAAAAATAAATTTAACATTAAACCTACCGACAAATATCTAACACGGCCTTTTTAAGCGGGAAAACCAGTCATTTGGACCGGTGGTAATAGGTTTAGTGTTAAAAATATAATAGATGCAATGAAATAAAAATATATAATTGAAATTACCACTTGCGATTTTTCCTTTACTTCATTGAAAATTTTCTGATAACTCAATGTAGATTTGCCCTTTGATTTTATAAATTGTTTAAGGAAAGCTGTGAACTGGACTCTGCGGTTCCTAGCAGCTGCTGTCATGCCAGTGGTAAGGATGCTAACATCAATTTTTCCAGTCATGGGATCAGTAGCTGATTGTTTCAACGCTTCTCGATGTAACCTGTTGGTAATTGAATTTCTTTTAATAACAAGAACTTTACTCTTTGCGTACGGGAGCCTCGCGCTTAGCACGACTACGTGGGCCAAGACTCCCAGACCTCGACACTCTCATATTGAAACTAACATCTTTTGAACACAACGTTCGAAACATATTAACGAAAAATTATTTTGAAACATGCCTGTTTCAATTATTTCAAAGTATAAGGGTTTTTTGCAATTCACCAATTTCTTCAACGAATTTCAAACCTAATTTCATCTTTATATATTCATCATTAACGAAGAGCACAGCTTTGTTTATGTTATTAAAACAAAAAAACTTAACAAATAATTTGAAACTCTGTTAATGCCATCAATAGAAAGAAAAGATAGAAAAGGCTTCATGATATATTTCGAATTTTTTTTCATATTTTTTTCGCAAAATTTCGTTCGTTAAACGAAGAGCTTAAATTCACGATAACAGTCAGGGCATAGCAATTAGTTTCGAATAACAATAGCTCAATATATATTTTTAATAAACATTATTTTGCATAAATATAACAATGTGGAAATTACTCTTCAAAGAGTATTTTTCGGATTCGCGATATCAATATTTTTTGATATAGCGATTTTTATACCGTGCGATGTATGTACTTGTTGAGCAAGGATTCCGGCCGCGTTGTCCGGAATGGAGATGCTTGCTCAGCGTGGATCCCATACGCGAAGAGTTATTGTATAATTTCAGATAAAGAGACTTACCTCCATGCTTCCTCTACATCCTCTATCTCGACGGTATTACTGAATCGCACCTTTGCATGAGCTTCTGCCAATCGGATAAGAGATTCTAGTTGCCTAGGATACGCTGTGATTTGTCCACGTGTGCTTCCTACTCTACGCATGTCTACATATGCTTGAACAAAGCGTTGTTGAGCTTCCTCGCTAAGAGTTGGATGTACGTGTTCCTTAGCATAGACTATGTAATCACGGAGGATACTCATATCCACGAGATCATCCTCATCCTCAGGAGGTGTTCCATAGTACAGAGTTACCATATGACGAGCTAATCTTCTGTCAAATAATTCATTCTGAGGATCCACCATCAGGAAGATCAGGTCAAATCGGGATATCAGCGTGTGGGGCAGCATGACGTTCTCAATAACCTACGAAGTACAATAAAAATTAATTAGTATAATTATATACCAGAATACCGATTATATCGTACCGTTTTATTTTTGTTCCATTGGGACTCGCAAGGGTTAGCAGCTGCTAATATGCTAGTTCTGGCATTCAGTTGACAAATGATACCAGCTTTGGTGATGCTGAGAGTCTGTTGTTCCATAACTTCGTGTAAAACGGAACGCGTACTATCATTCATTTTATCAAATTCATCAATGCAACATATTCCATTATCCGCCAAGACGAGTGCACCAGTTTGTAGAACCAGCTGACGAGTTTCCGGATCCTTGGTAACATACGCGGTAAGACCTACAGCACTGGAACCCTTCCCGCTGGAGTATTGGGAACGCGGTACCAAATTGTAAACAAATTGTAAAAGCTGGGATTTACTAGTACCAGGATCACCACAGAGGAGAATATTTATGTCCGCGCGGAAATGCATCCTCCCTGCAGAAGTGTGAGTCTTCTTGGTACCACCAAAAAGCTGAAGTAATATTCCCTTCTTGATATCTTCATTATCATATATACTTGGAGCAATATTACGTGCTAGACGCTCGTAGACGTCCTCTTTCTGAGACAGCAGCTTCAGCAATTCAACCCTGTCTGGTGGAAATGCGTGATCCTTACCCTCTTGTATCTCGTACAGTCTGTACCAAAAAAGAAGACTTTATGCATTAGTTCAAAATTTCGAAATATAATTGTTTATGTTATACATAAAAATGTCAGGATATACCTCTTGGAATCCTGCTTCCTGAAATGGACCACGTCAATATGTGTCTTATAGACAGCACGAATATTGCTTTGCCTTGGATTAATTGGTAAAGGAAGTGCACGGAATATTCCTGTAACCGCGACTCTATCACCTGGTGCCAGAGCATCGACGTGATCGTTATGAGCGATTAGAACGATTGTATGAGGTGCCTGACCAGCAGGCATATCGTCGGGTGATTCCTGAAGCTTGACCACCTGCTTGTCTGAGAAGTGACTACGGTTATGCACCAATGAGAAGCAATAATTGTTATTGCAATTCGTACAAACAGTAGGTTCTGCAATACGGCCTCTATCGATTTCCACCATTGTACTATAAGAGCACACGATGCACTTGAAGAAGGCTTCACGCATTTCTGGTATTACATTGGATGTCCTGATTACCATTCCTGACATAGTGATAAGCTGATCAATATCTTCAGGATTCAATTGACGCATGTTCTTTGTTTTAGCGACGTTGAATGGACGCACTTGTATTTGGTGCTCTAAAACAGCTGCAGGATACTTCTCAAAGAACATTTCATTGGCAGCCATATCCATTGTAGGAATAACTTCTTGAGGATAGCAGACAAGTTGTCTATATAATTGTTCATCAAATGCTTCTAAGTGGGCACAATTTATATTTAAATATGGTTCTTCTAGAGTATGAATTTCATCCAATTTTTGTAAGTATAAGGGTTCAGATAAATCTAAATTTTCTGGTAGTTCATCATTTTCTGCATCAGGATCAATAAAACGTTGTATGAAACGCTTGAATTGTTCTTTACAGCGATTCACTACAACGTTTGTTCCCCAAATAACAAGTTGCAGTCCTCCATTCTCACTCTCTGAGTGAGATGGAGTTTGTATCTCCTCAGGAATTGGATCTGCTAGATTCACTTGTCTCATACGCTTATCTGTTCTGATGTCTGGCCTCTGTCTTATAGGAGTACCACGAATTCCACTGCGAGGAGAACGTATGGACCCTAAAGAACTAGGAGTACCATAATTCAAAGGAGAAGAAAGATCTATTTCACTTATCCCTGCAGCAGCAATTGGACTTGTTTGAAGTATACGGTTTGGAGATGATGCAGGAATTGAAGATGGACCATCCGAAGAAGCAGCAATAGTTTGCTGAGATCGTAAACTGCCCCATCGTAATGGAGTATCAATAGATACATTACTCGCTCCTCTTTGTGGAGTGCCTATAAATTATTCATAGCAATTACAATTGTTATAATCCCAATTATGCATAGAAAACATTTATCTATCTCACATAAATGTTTGTGCATTAATAAAACCAAGTATACTTCAATGCGTACTAACCTGCCTTACTAGGAGTTACATTTCTTCTCGGTGTACCCTTGACTGATGGAGTACTTTTTGAAGTTGGTGTTTTCGGCTGACGTTTTGGAGTCCCAGTTCTTGAATCCGTGCCATCTGGTTGTAATGGTGTTCGCGGACGTTTCATAGGACTCGACATGTTTAAAATAATTTAGGATTCTTGATATTTGCGTTCGTGGTTCTTTATATACCTATACACAACTGCACCAAGCTGGTTTTCCCGCGAAAATAAGAGTACTATCGATTACCCAAATCGATTAGTCAAAGGCGTAGTCGATTTTCACTACTACATGCATCACACGGATAAAAAAAGTCACTAGGAATCATAGATGGAAAATTCTTAGAATTGAAAAGTTTATCATTCGAGTGGTTGTGATCAATCGAAGCTTTCACATATCTCGGACCAAACGACGCCCGATTTCTCAATTAATGTTTATAAAATGCATAAGATACGGATAAATGTAGGTACTGACGGGCTGTCGAAAGGAACATGGCCGCCATAGTTCGATGTTTATAGAACTTTTAATGAAAATCTAAAAAAAACGTGACACTAGGACCGAGAAATATTATTGAGAAATAGGGTGGATGGCCTAGTCATCGCCCATGTACCAGTTATCGTCAGTGTGTGCTTTGACTATAGCAAAATCCACAGTATTATAACAGAACTGACAATTACTGGTACATGGCTAATGACTGGGCCATCCACCTTACATCATATCACTCCGAGAAATAACTGTTTTGTCAATAGAAAGATTTATTCATACTACGAAATGTAACTATGAGTGAGTATTTTCGCCCTTCCAAAGGAAGATGTAATAATATTTCTCGGTCCTTGCGTCACTCTTTTTCATCTATTCATCAAGAGTTGTATAAAAATAGTGTCCGAAGTGCAAGGTGCAAAGTGCAAACAACTGTGGCGGCCATGTTCCTTTCGGCAACCTGTCAATACCTACTATTATCCATATTTATCGCATTTTATAAAGATTAATTGAATAATCGAGCGACGCTTAAACCAAGATTTTATCAAGAGTTTTCGATTGAGCCCCCACCCACTGCAGTGACAAACTTTTCAATCCCGAGAATTTTGCGTACCATGATTCCTAGTGATCTTCCTTATCCGTATGATAGATGTTTCTTCTGAAAATGAAATACGGTTCCCCATGGGCTCGCTCTTGGATATATCGAACAAGAATCGTGATGTTTTATTCGATAAAAAGCCATTACTACTTTACTTTTGAACTCTCGATACCATTCATATCTATAAAACGAAGCAAAATAAAAAATTGCAATTTCTACTCATAAGTATGAGTGTAGCGAACATCCTTGTATCTTTATTAGATGCATGACAAAAAAGTGAACAAAATTATCTTCGTATCACTCACAATAAGTTTTGGAATACCTTTGAGAGCGTTTACGATTACCCATTATTTTCATCATTGTCTATTTTTCGCATTCATACTTGAATTATAATAACTATGTACAAACTAATAATTTTCAATTATATCTAGAAAAAATGGTTTACGTAGTACCTGACAACTGCTACTCATTTATTTAAAATTAATACGACAAATAATATTAATGGCGAGTGAAAAATAAAGTGTTTATAGGAAATCTCTCGCTACGTCTTGCCACATTACACAATGTACCTTAAACGTTCCTTTAGTATTCCGAAAACTCATAATTCATGCTTTAATATATATTTTTTTTCCAATTTTAAGCTGTTTTATACAAGTAGTTTAGCGATAGTTAGATTAATTATGAGATCAAATGTTATAAAATATAATTTGGAAACGCTTACAGCTAAATGTAGAAAGTCGATCACGGGTTTAGCGTAATTCTTTGACAGAGAGAAAAAAACATTCTCTCGCAGTAAAACGAGCCTCACTATGTTTTTCTTATAAAAAATGCTAGCATTAGCGAAGTGTTTTACGAAGGACATTAGATCCGACTTATGTATCATTTATCCTTCTTGAGTGATCCGAATAAATTTAGACCGAAAGGATAATGTAAATTAGATTAATTAACATATCACCCGAATCGCATCTGCGCGCCTACCACGACGAGCATTGCATATTTCACCTCGCGTTCGCGCTCAGTGAAGAAAACACGATGACGGTCTCTAATTACCTGGGACGCAGTTTTTGATTGAACAAAAATAGTATATCAAGCACCCAGGCAAACAAGAGAGCCAAGGAGAAGAGGGGGCTAACATAGATTCGTTACAGATAACTAAACTCATTCCAGGATGGCTTAGTGTTGAAGAGTAAATTCAATTCATGATTCTTCCAAGCTTGCAATGGCTTTTTACAATAAAGAAAAGAACAATGAGATAATCGGGCAAGAGAAGAGAGAAAAAACGAGATCGTTACGCGAAATATGAAGTGAGCCATTACATACCTAAAATATACATATGTATAAACATTTCTTCTTTACACGAAAGTCTATAAAAATGATTATTGATTCGGCTGGCAATACGATCACCAAGTCCTGTAGAGTGGAACGTGATACTGTATCGTCAATCCTGGGGCATTTCTGATTTAGCACAGAAATTCGATCTTGCCACGAGCACAGTCCCCACATAACGTGGTTCTCGTATTATTAATGGGCGACTTTGATTACAATGATACTCTATTGATTCTGCGTACGACGTTCACCAATGATGTTTTCCAACTTCCTGGTGACGAATGAAGTCGTCATATTTTTCTTTGCTGGAGAATGCTCCACTGAAGTCATTTCGATATCTGTGTCATCCGACAATAATCTCTTGCCGACAGATTTCTTAGCGTCAACGGATATCATCATCTGGTTGATAGCCTCCAGATCCTAGGGGACATAAATTATACGATTAATCCTTGAATAAGTAATTATTATTTTAAAAAACCTTTGTTATTACTTTGGCAGGACTGCGACCTAGTGAATAGCTCAGCTGTGGCGCTGGCGAAGCTGTAATCGCTGTCGGATCCAAAGTCCTGGTGGTTACACTGTTTGTAACACGTCTAACTGGAGATCTAGCACCAGGTTTAGATTGCGGCAATGGACTGAGCGCCAAATTCATAACACCACCCCGAGACCAGCCAAGTTTGTTCGCAACTTCTTTGACTTGTGGCACATAGACAGTATTGTAGAATTTAATGAGGTCGCCACGAGTCTCGGGTCCAAAATTACGCGAGGTACCAGCCATGTTGGTAGGTGTTGGTGGTGCGATATTATTTCTCTGCTCCGTCAAGGCTTCTCCGTTTCTAGTCCTGTCCGATTCGCTGTTGCCATTTGTTTCATTCTTGTCAATAAGAACTGATCTGTAAATGTGCGACTCAGCCTGGGGCTGTAATCGATAGCAACGCATAATTTCCGTGAAGGTATTTCTCTCCATCTTCGCGAGTTTACATATCACGTAAACAGCACACATGAGAATCTGATCCAAGTGCCGATCCTTCATAAGGTGAGTACGTTCTTTAACAGAGTACTCAAAAATTGTCCATATCTTTTTCTTCATTTCCTCGTCGACGATATTCAAAGACTTGCATAGATCCTGCATACGTATACTGGACAGATTATAAAATTTTCTGAAGAAGAGCGCCAAAGAGCCCGTTCGTCGTGGTTTCGCTGGTTCTCTGTTCACTATGCTTGACTGGATTGGCGCGCCGCAACCTTGTGGCGTTGACGTCTTTGGAATGGCTATCTGGTGGTCTGGTAGTGTCAAAAGAATTCTTTGATTACCGTCGATCGTTACAACTTTTGGAGACAAGACACTTTGGCCTCCTACGCGTAAAATACTCTGTCCACTGATTCTACTGTCAGGAAACAGTCGTTTCTTAGCGACACCTGAAGCAACCACAGGAGACTGAAATCTGATAGAAATTTGCGGTGAATTTCAAAATTTCATAATTTTTTCTCGTGTCAATAAAAATTAAAACAAACCTTTCAGAAGCAGATGATATTGGACTTTGCTGAACGTCATGTTGAGTCCCACGATCCAGCGCGAGTCTTCTTAAAGCAGGTTGACCTGGTGTGTTAGGATCAAATGTATCTGCGTTGCCCGATAAAGTAACTTCTTCGTTGCTCGGGACGCCACCTTCTGCATTTCCTATAGCAGTCCATAAAGGACTCTCGCTTCGCCAAGCGAGTGACTCTAAAATCGTCTCCTCGATGAGATTCAGGTGTTTCACTACGTCGCGCGACAGTCCTTCCTCATCTCTGACGATGATTTCGATAACCTTATAGAAATAATAAGCTTCCAAATTTAAGGCTGTCAGAATCCATGGGAACACTCTGTCACTGTTATAAGAGTAGATCACTATTTCCAGGCAACAGGCGAAAAGGCACCGATGGAATATTTCACTTGAAAGCAAATTCTAAACAAAAATAACAAGAAATAAATACAACATCCATAATATCCATTGTCATTTTTAAAAAATTATTTATCATTTCCATGACTTACTGTGATATCACAATTAGGTTTTCTGCGTTTTTCATCATTTAAGATCATCTCCAGGAGTTTATAGTACAGAGTTTGTCCCAGATGAAGACGTTTCTTTCCAAAATTAAAATTTGACGCTTCGTTGCCTTCAGTGTTTAGAGTATAACGAGCGCAAAATTGTTCACCAATCTCCCTCACTCTGGCTTCTACCACTGTTCTAACATCCTGAGTGCAACTATTAAACATTTCTATGAGACTTTCACTTGGGGCGGCTTGACGACCAGCTAATAGAGCTTGTAGACGACTAACACTCTGCGTTGCAGTGGACACTGCTGTCACATTGGACATGTCTTTCTTTCTAAGGTATTTGCGTCCGGTTAAAGGCGTCGGTGGCGTCAAATGCTGCATTTGCTATATAGTAACATAAAGAAAAGCAATAAGCATATAAAAAAGCTGATTTTGATATTTTAAATAGGTAATTAATACACTTATCAACAAATGATCAAAGTATTTCATATTTGGTTGATAAGTATATTAAAATAAATTATATGCGCATAGTCCTAACACGAATTATCGCGCATAAAAGGAAAGTGATTTACGATTCAAAATCATGCTTCTAACGAAACATTAAAATCTTAATGAGCCTTAACAACCTCCAAAAGAGAAACCAGACAAATGTAAGGAATTTGAAAAATACTCACGCCACCGTATTGTTCCTTCTTAACCTGAAATTGTTCATAAAGGTCACCGACGTTAACAGCATCCGTGGGCGATCCGATATTATCCTTAGCATCAGCACCTGAAACCGAAAGAATATTTATTTACATTTATTCAATAGTAAATTTTCAACAATCCCATTGCTGTCTAAGGTATGTCCAATTAAGTATGATATATAGTATCTATATACTGTTCACAAAAACAACCTGTGTCGGCGAGATCTACTGATCATATTGCATTGAAAGTGAGTTTATCGCTATTCTCTACACTGCCATGAAAACCCACCTTTCAAAGTCATATGTCTTGGAAGTTTAGCGCGATAAGCAATCTCTCTGCCGACTATTTCCAAGCTTGACATTCCATTCATCCTGACTCGTCTCCACTCAGCTGCAAATCACAGCCACGACAAAGCGAAAAGAAACGGGTTAACAGCCAAAAGTGTAAATGATTAAGTGAATACATGAGTGCAGCTGAGTGCAACAGATTGTAATTGAACTAGATAAATATACGCAGATGCATGATATGTAGGTATACAAATATGATAATATAACAGGTGACTACATGTAATGCATTTGAAATTCAAGCATGACCTGCTTGTAAATAACATGCAGGGGGGTTGGATGCTTATTGCCAGGTGCAAATAGGAATATGTAAGGGGGTCCGGTTTATCGAACAGGTGTGATTTAGTGCTTAGGGTCTGATCAGATGTTATTAAAAGCCATGCTGTATGATAACGAAGCTCAAAGCATGCGTCTTTTGTTAAAGGACGTATTTTTCCACACTTAGGCAACAGTTATACAGAAGTATAAAGTTGAGACTCCCTTCTGCATCTTGAAATCGATATAACTGACCCAAGAAATTACTTACTTGGTACAGTTGATATGAATAATTCTTAATATTTGGTTAACATTTTGTGCACCAATCCAATTATATTTTAAACTTGTCTTTTTTTCAGTATATTATTATTCTTACCCAAAAAGATTCGTTCATCAAAGTCCCCCACACTTAGGACGTGCTGCTCATAGGCCTTGTTTACAGCCTTGTTGTTTCCGTCAAAATACAGGGCTTCTAAAATTCCTGAGGAGGTTGACTGATCGCCCCGTAAAATCCTCTCGTTGAATAATTTATTTATGTGATTCTTCAATGTGTATTCTTTGATACCTTTTGCCTCGATAACTAAAGCGTCATGACGTTCACAGAGAAGATTAACAATGCAGTTTGCTGTTCTTGGTGGAATATAGTGATCGTCATTGAAGTTTGGTGGTAAACCTGAATACAAATGATATTTAGGTATGATATAATATAATATAATAACAAATTTTATTGTGGGTGATATATTGATAGGAATTGCTTACCAGGGAACATTGGGTTGAGGAGATCTTTTCTGTTTGCTAACAATGCATTGCTGTAGATAAAATCACAAGTGACAATAAGTAAGTGATAAGAATTAACGAGATCATCAGAGATGTCAGGGAAAGCTCCTTTGATGCAAACAAAAAGGGTCCAACAAAATTCAAAGACTCTCGATGGGGTACATGGTAAGGTCTTATGTCGTCTTGATCTTGGTGGACGTGATACGTCATCTGCTGGGTCTTTAAAAATGTCAGTAAAAATGGGTTGATACTTCTTGAATATCACCATAGAGACAGCAAAGTTCCTTTCAAGTTTCTCTATTTTAGAACGAAAATCCTGTGGCATGTTAGCCATATCTGCCCATGATTTACTTTTTGTGAAGAACTGCATCAAAGACAGATTACACAGACGTAAAAGGCGTGTGAGAGATACACAGTTGCCTTCGACATTTGCACCAGTTCTTCCAACAGTTGGTGTTGAAGATCTTCGACAAGCAACATACAATGCACATCCTATCCAATGAAGTTGATCACCCTAAAAATTCATAAAAAACTCCTATGTAATATGCAATAATTTTCCCCAAGTATATTGCAATGCTTATCATTGAGCTTTCTAAGAAAACAATATTTAATTTATTAAACTGAGAATAAAATTAATTTCATAGGTAATACGAAAATGCAAATTGATACACCTTATGAAAATATATATGTTCATTATCATATATATAGCAAATGAAAAAAGGCTGTAATTTTCTGTTCATAGGGTAACAAAATGCCGCGCTAAATATTCAAACTACCGAGGTCGACAGTGGTTGATTCTAAGGAAAAATGTTAGTTGTTCTCTTATATCAAGCGAGCCGGGACTTTAACGTTTTGTTCTTGAATATTTGATCAAAGTAAAGAAAAGAAGATGAGACGCGATTTTAATCAGGCAAAACATTAACAAAAAATTGTGTCCTAAGAGTCTTTTAACAAAGGATTATATGAAGAAGAATTCTACAAGTTTCTCAATTATCACAGAAGAAATGTTAGAGTGCTCATTTGTAATAGGAAAAGCACATGAAAATTGTTAGAGAACAGTTGTATTTGATGAAATACCTCCAGAGTGTAGTTCTGTCGAATAGTCTCGTAGGACCTCCAAGCTTCAGATGCCGCAGTAGCATCCATATTTAACTTTTGGCATAAATCCTGATGTCTACTGTACGTAGAATCTTCGACATCGTCCGACTGCCCCATTTTCCACGAAAAATATTACGGAAAATTACGAAAAATCACTGGAACACTACCACTGTCCAAGTGAGGTGCGCCATACGAGAAGCCCGTAGCGCCTTGGCGGGAAACTGTCGTGCGCCATCGCCATTTCTGCCAACTTGGCGGGAAATATAATGAGCTACATTTCGTGAGAATATTAATCTCTTTATTTGATATGTTGATGATTTTGAAAAATTGTATAACATTATACATATTTTGTATATAATTATTATAATAGCTAAATTCGTTTGGTCAAGCTGAAAAATTTGGGACTACTTTTTTGTGCGCACGGGTGTTGTATGCTATACAATGAATCTATTGCGCAGCAGCGAACTAATTTTATTATATTTTCACTCACGCCTCAATAATATTCAAAGATGCGTTTAAAGGACGTCGGGTTTTATCTGTTTTAAACTTATTTTTTAGCAGTTTATCTCTCAAGAATGCTCTATTGAGATGCTGCACGCAATTTCCCGCCTTGTGACCAATATGCTCAAATGATGCTCATCTAGTATGCTATTATGATCAAATCCACATGAGGCCGAATGCATTAGTGTTTTGTATTATCATTAATTATCATTCTTAAATAATATATCAATTTACGTTTATTTCGTTACAAAAATAAAACAAAGTTTTACGAATACGTAGAAAAATATTTGATACAAACATATATGATTATTTAATTTAGCTTTTACAGCTTCATTTTTTGTAGGTTTTGTCACTTGTCACGAATCATAAGGGTTCTATAAGTATATACATACTGTGCCATTCATAACCTCAACCAAGCATTAATGACGTCAATTAGAAATATTATGTGATTATAGGATATTATTTTGTTATTAATTTACTAAGAAATTGTTTACTATGCATTACCAACACAGTTTCATGTTGTTTTTTCTCTCACATCGATATATTCATTGTAGTTCTGTAAATTTAAAAAATTATTTTGCCAGACAAAGCAGGTTCATGAAAAGTATGCTAAACAATAATCAATCTAAAAGGTATTTGCAATTATTTATATACATATATTGAATACTTTATTGTATACGGTTTTAATCTATAACATGCATCAGGAAATTGCTAAATATGTGATATTTCAGGAAATGGTATAAGGAAACGGTTACAACTACTATGCCAAGTAATTTTGTATCAAAAAAACCTGAGGTTCAGTATAACAGCCACAGAATGAATGTCTTGAACAAACTCTTTATGGAATATATAACAGATTTGATGTCCACTGGTGAAGTTGCATCTAAATTGGTTGGCAAAGGAATTGAAATATCGCAAGTAAAAGTAACACCACGATTTGACTATATTCGAGTATACTGGATTGCCAAGGGTGATGAAAAGCATGATAATGAAACAGAGAAACTTTTAAATTCTTCAGCTGGCCACATAAGACATGAATTAACTCAACTTCGTGTAGTGGGCATAGTCCCAGTGATAATATTTGTAAAAGACAAAAGATTCTCATTTCTAGCAGAAGTTGAAAGTAAATTAGCTATAGCAGATTTTGGTGATGATTTCACACCTACTACAACCATATTAAAACCAGATAAGGAACCAATATTATTGTCTAAACTTTCATCTGACATTCGTTCTAAACTCAAAGAAATTGAAACATCCGAGGAAAACAAGAACCATGACTTTGTCATAGACCTGCCTCCAATGAGATGTGATGTTTTTGGATTAAATCAATCCAATATTATGTCAAAAGTGAGTAATATTACACCTTTTAGTGATAATTTGTAGCAAATAAAATGCTATAGAACTTGTATTGTTTAGGTCCAACAATCAATGAAAAAGTCACATGAAGCTGCTCAAAATCGACTGAACTCACAGTTATTTAATCCACTTGCACCAACAACCATGAATTCATTTAAGGATTATTTGACTGCTAAAGAAGACAAGGAAGCGTTTTCGAAATTTTTGATGCAGCGTATAATTGATGAAAAACGTAGAAAAAAAAGGCAGCATTTGAAAATTAATCTTGAAAAGTTAGACGATGCTAACATAGACAATACTGAAGAATATAATGAAGATGAATTATATGATGACGATGACTTTGACGATATAGAATTAGAAAAGTTGAAATAAAGATTGAAATATGACATAATCACAGAGTATTATTTATTGTCGTGTGTTAATATAATACATAATAATGATCTGACTTTTATGTATACATATAATAATAATTTAGGAAATCAGTACTATGTCACACTGTACATTTATACAGTTCTTGAATTAGCTAAGCTCTGAAAAATAAAACTATTAGAAGCCTGAAAACAAAACTTTCCAATGTTTTATTTTCAATTCTACTTTGAACTATCTCGTTATTCTGATGTTACTCATAATATGAATTGGAAGTATTAATAGTCATTTGGACTGTGTTATACGTGTATTTTAACATTTTCTAGTAACTTATCTAATTTTCGTGATAGTGATATTGTTGTACCGATTATTAAAAGTATAGTTAATAGGTATTAGCTAAGACAACACTGGAATTTAAACTTTCTAAGTTTAGAATTTTTTATCTGCAATGACAGCGACTAGTTTATGTCCTCAATCACTTAAAAATAAATATGGCCATAATGGATAAGCCAAAGAGTATCAAAATTTGAAAGTAAATATTGATAATCCAAATCAACTGTAAATTTCTGTGTGTAACTGCCGATCTTCTTGAAAGAGAACACAGCTTCCAGGAAAAAATGTTTAGATTAATTAAACAAAAAAGGAATCTTTTAGCAGAAAATGCAGCTTCATGTTTAATATTCACTTTTGTTCGGTAAGTTTTTTTTTTTAATTTTCGTTCAACATTTATCATATGGTATGAAGAATTTTCAGTGCTGCTTACTTCCCCATCGAACATTTTACTATAAATCGTGGATGAGTGTACGCATTTTGAAAAATTTCCGTATGCCTCAAAAATACTCTTTTGCTAAGCTCTTTCACTCTTGGTTTGTATAAAATTTATACGCATTCGGTTGCGTTAAACTCAACAACCGATTAATCGGCACATTGGAGTCCACGCCATATGGTTGTGTTCAACAACAAACACCGCTAAGAGAGCAAGAGGATTAGACTGGTCATTTGATCGGAAACTTTGGAACCATTATAAAATTTCACCAATCTAATGTATTTACTTCCTCAGTGCTGTTCCTGCTGAATAAAGCCTATAAATTGCGTACCAGACACAAAATTATAGAGGTGTCACACGCAACACTGTACGTATGAATTCGGAAATAAAAGGAACTACTATTTTATCAACATGATCTCGGTCGTGATGTATCTATGTCTTGCTCATTTATTCCCCTGGGTTCATCTTCTTTATCTGGCTGTACGAATTTATTTTCCGTAATGCTTTTCTGCGAGGAACGGATATTGGAAGACGTTAGATTTGGTATGGAATCGCTCAAGGTACACGCATCCACTACGTGTTTATTAAACGTGTCACTTTTATCAGCATAAACGTGATGGCCAGCACCCGTAATCACCTAAAATAAAAGAGCGCAGTGACGATTAAACCGTAGTATATTTTTGATCAGTATAAATCCTTACAAAAATTTCGTTAAAGTACCCTAATCAATCTAATGATAAGAATAAGATTGATAATATAAGCACGTGCTTCGCACATACGCAGTTTTTTTACAGTTGTGGTTTTGGCGAATTACAATTATGATCGTAGTAAATTTACTGAGGGCCGATTGCCCCATCTTCGGTCAAATTCTCAATCCACCAAATGTATCTTTTAAGAGCTTTACTGAAACTTAAAATTTAATCGAAAATTGTGCAACTGGCCCTACAGAAGAATTACATAGACCTTTGATAGTAATCAGTTATAATGATACGTTTGAGGATTTTTCGCATTTTTTCTATATAGAAGTTTTCAATTATATTGCAGGACTTGCCTGTACATTAACGTACGACGACGATCTGGTCTGCTTTATCGTCTCACCGGCCGTATTATCAACCCAGGATCGGCTACCATATAATAGAGTTATTGGAATATCCTGACTTAATTTGTCCATCCTCTTAACGATGGGATTTTTGGCCCAACCGAAACCCTGCATCATCGCGTGAAATGCACTCTCACCACTATATGGACACAGAAAAAGAACATATACCTCTAATCCATTTAATACAATTTTCAATAAAATAGGATATTTGCTATTAAACTTACGATGGGGTTTGTGCATTACACTGATGTATGTATTGAGAAATTATGCTCACATCGTCCTTTAGTAAAGGAGCAAATTTCTTAACAATGTCTGGTCGTGTTGTTTCTATTAGCCATTGTCCTAATGAATAAATCACGTATTTATGGTATTAATTAATTAAATTTAGTTTATATTGATAGAATCAATAAAGTATTTAAACTACTAACCAAACGGTCCAGCTACTCTAACTGCCCACAAAGGATTCAGAGGCTGCACCATGTACGCAATGGCCTTTACCCATAGTGGAATATGTACCCTCGATACTGCATCTGTTGGTTTCTCTGGAAAACCCCATGGATCTGCTAGTATAAGATGTTTTACTCTTTCTGGATATTGTATAGCATAGGAGGCAGCAAGAAAACCACCCATGGAGTGGCCAAGCAGTACGAATTTCTCTAACTGCATTTCTCGTCGCCATTCTTCGACAGATTGTACTAACTCGTTTTCAGCTTCCTGGGCCTCACTGCTAAACACAGGGCGACTGCTTCTACCAAAGCCTGTATAATGAAGAAAGGCAAACTTGTTTATCTAATCATATGTTGTCATTTCTGGATGGATATCAGTAATCTGTGCATCAAGAATTATATACAGGAAAAACATTAATTCTGGAATATGTAAACAGGACTCCTAAAGTTGTCAACAATCAGAAGCCGGAAAGTGCGATTGTAAATTTCAGATGTAAGTCGCAGGTGGTATCAGCATTAGAAAAAAAATATGTCTGGCTAGAAGTAGTGCAAATCTATTGAGATTCAATAAATCATTGAAAAGAAGTACACATATAGGTATACAAAGATCTATAAAGACTAGTGTTCTGACTGTCCTCTAGGCTGAAACTACATATCAACTTACTTTAACCCTGGCATTTAGTTCTGATAATACTAAAATACTTCCTTGGAGACAGGTGACGCAAGGCAGTCATTCTCATACATGCGAATATGTATATAATTAAATATGTGAACATTTAGATTTATCAGTTATAGCAATCAATTATTTATTGAACTTTTATATGCTATTTATTATCAGTTCTTATTTTCATTATCAACAAATGCATATAGTAATTGAAGGGTAAAATTTGCGATGTATACTGGGCCACAATTACTAAATTAAACATTGTGAAAGTCAATTAAAATACACCAATCAAGTATAAGAATTTACGTATAATGTAACCAATATTTAGCTATGTGTGAATTCAAAGTTCAGGCAGTTATTTATGTATGATTCATTTGAAGAAAAAATTATTATCTATAATTTCTAATATCGAATACAAAGAGTAGAGTTAATTTTTTCAAACTTACTTTATAAAGTGTGTAAGGATAAGTAATCACACAATAGAAAATTTGTATTGCACAGTGTACTTGGTACAAGCCTTTAGGGGTAGTGAGACAAAATTAATGTACTGTGGTTTAAAGCTCATGGTCTTATCAAATGAGATCATCAGTGCCACCAGACAAAGAGCGATAGAATGATCACATATGTAAACAGATACAAAGAAATTTATTACTCAATAAGCTATTTTTTCTGCAAAAATACATAAATTTATGGTGAGGAAAGCAGTAAAAATTTTGCATGCAGTTGTGCAATAGTATAGTGTAGAGGGAGATATCAATAACAATGAAATAAGTAGAAATATTTACCAAGAAGGTCAATGGCATAAACTGGCCTTTGTGATGCAAGAGTATCTAAATTTAAACACCATAATGCTACTCCAGCACCTAAACCATGAAGTAAAACAATTGGTGTTTTTGAAGATTCCTCATTCAATGATATGGTCCATATTTTATCTGCAGTACCCACCACTGGTCCGATATCCACATACCAACCACGGTAAGCTGTTTTTAAACCTGTAAAAATTAAGGTTTGTACGTTGAATATTATTTATTATATTCATATCCTATTGAATATTATATATGTTATACAAAAAGGGCAGGGTGTTTTATTTAGACAAATTTGCAATGTTCACATCAAATTGACAAAAATCTTCTAGTCATATTAATCTTTCTAATAGAACTGTTCCCTCGTAATCATTTTAACTCAGCACAAAGTTGTGGAAAATAAATAAATTTTGTTGTGATATTAACTTACAAGATAGAATTTTCTTCTCTGCTGCTCGCAACATCGTTGATGACGATGCAGACCAACTAAACCATCCCCAGATCCAGCTATCAACATAACACGATAAACTGTTTATAAGATATTCTTATATAATTTGTCTATAATAACATTATGAATGTTTAAGCATGCAACATTGAATGACACATAAAATTAGAAGTTACATATTCTTAGGATATTATAGAAACTTATCTTTGGAAACATAAAACCATACATTAAAAATATGATAAACCTAGATTGTGATATGATGCATACAATTTTAATAAAAATTGATAAAAATGATAAAAGTCCTAAGAATGTATATCATCTATGAAAAAATTGTTTATACTTTTTCCATAAAAATTAATAATGATTTTAGAAATGTTTCTTTCAAATTATCACCTGTCAGCACTACTCATCGTTTTAATCCATTGATAGGAGAGATTTTAAACTCAAAAATTCTGTCACCACAAAAGACGCACACTTTACTAATGACGCAACATTATGCTTATTGCGTGACTATTGCGAATATTTATAAATAGAAGACACGGGTAGAGCGGAGAAAACAAATGTGCCGATATTTACATATGCAACTTCCAAACAACGTGTGTTTGACATCTGTCAATTGTTGAATATTTTATCATAAAAGATCTTCATTACCTGTTTGACTTGACCAGTTCATTATCTGCCATGAGTTTCGTCCTTCGATTTTGTTTGTCTTTTTCGTTTCTTTGCTGTCAATTCTAATCAATACGAAAATAATACGACTCCAACGTGTGTATGCGATGACTGATCTATGTCGTCTGCTGGGAAACCACAGATGTGTAGTAATTACGAATAAGATCAGCTGATCATTCGGATTATAACATTGGACATATCATGGTGCAAAGGACGATGATGACATCGCATTTACTTTTCCTCCTTTTTTTGTACAATGAACATCATTTTTATCGATGGAATCACAATGATAAGTTATGTGCAGTGGATAGTCTCTGCTATTTTATAGTCCGTGACCGGCTGAATGCGCAGAAAGAACTAGAGAAAACTTTTTAGCACATTATGGACTGTACAATTGAAAGATAAAGTTCGAAGCTAAATTAATGAAAAGTCTATACAAGTAATTGCTCCAAAGTGGAGATATAGTCTTTGGTTTTGGAAAGAAGAAGATACGAGATTTTAATTTATGTGAAGTTAACCCTATAACTTTGACTTATTATATTTTCCGATTATGGCTAGTTTCTTCACCGTCGATTAAAATTTAATTTCTAAATAAATCCCCAGCTAACCAATCATTTTCATACTTTAGGAGTTTATCTGCAGATAAAATTTTAACCAAAGGTGATGAAACTGACCATAAGGGTACGTTCCGAAATTCACTGCCAGTATTAGGAGTATGATTGTGTCATTGCTTAGCTGCACACGATAAAGGGAGACTGATTGTGAGTGAGACACCACCACGAGTTGGACAGTCTTATGTTGAGAATATACATATATCCACGTTTTGCACTGTCCTCATATCTAATGCGCAGTACCACGATCATACATATAGGTCTGGTAATTGCAGTGATAGGGGTATGTCACTTGCATAGACAGAAATATAGAGGTGCAATATAAATTGGGGTTTTAGGCGAGGGGAATGAAGTCATATACAAATAAAAGTATATTAGAATGCGTACGGCAGAAGGAGCCACGTAGAGAGAGATAGCATGAAAACAGGCCAATTGATGCTGTACAATTAAATAGTATATATTTTATTTTTTACGCAAACTGCACTCTAAGCATTACTACAGCATGTAACAACATTGTTTATTGAAATTTTACAAATAATTCGTTTAATTAGCATTAAATTTGTTATTAACTAAGATCTTTGTCTTACAAACGTGCTTCTACACTGATCCAACGAAACATATAATCTATTTTTTATGCAACATAACACATTGAATTTAGTACAAATATGACAACGAATATTAAATTCAAAATCTATTTTACGTTTACTACAATTGTATTACATATTACATTGCCTTATTGTACAATCAGGTTAGTTGTGACATTCAAATATAATATGGATTACTCTAGCCTAGGAACATTCATTCTTTTTAAAATGTATTAGAAAGGATGAAAGCTAAATACAACATTTTTAATATATGAAATATATTAATATATTGAGAATATTTACATGACAGACTCAGTAACATATCACAGGCACACGTATATGCTGACGATTACATATAAAATTTAAGAAGCACATACGAACATGTTCATTCATACATACAAACATACATACCACTACTACTATAAATACAACAATATAAAGGATACAATTTAAATATAATAATACATTTACATATAATATACCGTCATATAAAATAACTTAATACTACATTCAGTTCAGGCTATGAAGCTATAGTCCTGCACATATAACACTCAAAATTATGGAAAACTAAAACAGTTAAAATAATCGTTATTTTAATCCTATAATGCAGATATAAGCAATTACACATATACATATTTTTAACCATCAAACATTTTAGGTTATAGCACAGTTAACTACCACATGTTTCTCATGAATACGGAATTGACATGACCAGTTATCCACAGAGGAGATTATTATTTACTGAATATCACATTTTGTAAATTAAATATATATGAATGGACTAATTAAGTGAATTGAATCTATTTGAATTGACTTTGATGATTACCCATGGAGCTTTATTAATATTTTCTTTATGCATTTCAATAAATTCAATTTGTACCTTTGATGAACCTGACAATACAATGACATTATTATGTTTTACCAATTTTCTAGCCTTGTGCAAACCATCATTAAATGATTGATTGGTTGTTCTAACACATGCATGGCTTTTATTTAAATCTACAATAACCCTATTAAACCCTTTCGCTTTTCATGATAAAGAAGCTATTCTGGTAGTATGTAAAGGAATGGGCTTGTGTTTGTTTAGTGGTGCTTTAGAAGAATGGTAAGAGGATGATGACAGTATGTTAACTATATTAATTGAAGTATTTGAACAAGATTCTAGATTCTGTTCTGCCAATGAAGGCAATGGTGATAATAATAATGATGCATTGGATACTACTCTATTATCTATGTAATCTATGGAAGGGTCACATATTACACAATCATCATCAATAATATTAGGAGTAGTCCCTCGATTTGAAGTTGGAAGATGCAAAGTTGTTATAGCATTGTCCTTTAGCTTGCGTCGTTGAAACGTTGCAATATATGCTTGATCCGAGAAATGCAAAAAACATATTCTTATCCTCTGAATTTCTTCCATTGATAACGAATGTAAAGAACGACACTGTATTGCCTCAATCCATTGACATGCCCTAGTTTTATCCATTGGAAAATAATGTCCTGGTGTTCGTGCTATTGACGAACATCCTGGAACGCTGCATTTGCGACCCATTTCAATTATCACTCTACAACAAAAAGAATTAATTGCAATTAAAACCATTATAAATTATAATGTATTTCGAGAGAATCTCATATCTATTAGATATTTCTGTGTATCCCCTAGATATATAAAATATTGAAATATTTTATCTAAAGGTTATTCAGTACTGCATGAGTCCTTCTTCACATATTATAAGAATAATAATGTAACCTGTTTACAAGCAAAGTATTTTCATGCCAAGTATCACGATGTGAAAGAGTCCCATCCCCTATATTTTATTTTAGTCGTGAAATAAATATAAAGAATTACAACCACTATAAACAATTTGCAAAGTGTTTTTCCAAATTTATTTGAAACGTAATCTTACCTCGTTATGATGGAATAAGAGCCAATGCAAAGAGGCGATGGAGTATTTCACAAGTTCACTATAATTACGATTTACTTTTACAATAACTAAAGTTGATTGGTACAAACGCGTACAAGATTTCTTTCAAAAATATGAGCAATTCGTAATAAAATTTCGGTTTACACATGGTGGCGTATATGGGCTACACGTGGTTGTTGCCATGGTGGGGATAAGTCACTTGCACCGCATTGGCTAAGGAAATGTTTTGATGACAAAATAGATCTCCCACAAAACACTTTCGTGTAAAAAACCTCGCTAAGTAAAGAATTGCTGTGAATTCCCCAGCTTAAAAAGAAATACCTATATTTACATCATGCATTATTGTTTGCTAACAACAAATATTGAAATCATATTATAAAGCCGGTCATTCCCAGTCTTGCATGTAGAACGCCTATTCGGCCAGCAAACCATTGCCGGATCGTGGATGTGTCGCATCCAAAGTCCGTAAATGGAGCACGGCATGGGAAGGTTTTCCCACTCACCTCATAGCATTTGAACCCAAAATGGCGATCATGCATTACTCGTTTACTGATTTTCTACGCAGAAATAATTGTTGCACCACATTCACCCTGCCCGTATACTTACGGGGTACAAATTGCAGGTCGAATCGTTTGTCCTGCAAGCTCTGCCCTCTACTTACCAGCTTCCGTGCTGGACAGTCAATTTGGGATATGTTCCGAAATTTACTGTCAGTACTGCGACCAACTCTGTGTCCTTATATATATAACCTGAGATGTAATTACTTTTGCAATACTATCAGTAAATTTCGGAACACACCCATCGATGCGTCCAGCAAAGTGGCGGGTAGACTACTTAGGGATGTTTGATGCTGCAAAAAAAAACAATACTTTTCTTGATTTTGATAAAAATTCATTCAATTATTTGATTCATCAAAATATCAGATAAACAAATATCGATACGTAAAAAATCGATTGTGTACGCATTCAAAATGACAATACGCGAAATCCATCTATTCTTTAAATGAGGGTAACAACACTATTAAATACTTAATAATACATATATTTTTAAATATATATAACTATATGCATGACGCATGTGTAAAGTCGCTTTACGCTAAACTTTTAGCGTTTCCTATATAAAGTTGGATACTTTGAGTGTTTCGGGAATATCTAACAAGGGGGTACACCAACTGTTGGTCACGGATTCAGATGAAATGAAACTTTTAGGGTGATAGTGATCATAAAAGCATCCGAAACAAAGGTTTGTCGCACACCATGCGCACTTTATAAATGACACTTCTTTACACGCACAGTAGTTTTTTGAAATAGTTAGAGGGAAGCAGATGTTATTAATATTTTTAAATACTTCTCTTTTTTCTATCAATTTAGCAGCAAACCAGGCATATTTTAACATGGGGATGAAAACAGGAGCACTCAATTGGTGAAGAACAAGCGAGTGTATTTTTATAGCATCTTCCCGTGATGCTATTTCTCGTTGACTTTTCAACAATGCGGGCGCATTTTGCAATCATTTAATAATATTTTTAACTTGCCTGTAAAAATATACGTCACATGGCTGACAAAATGGTGTACATTTTGGAGGAATAATTTTCAAAGTGCAAGTTGTTTCCCCGCAATCATTTTCGAATATTTCAGAGTATAAAGTCATATCTGTTTGACCCCCCCCCCCCCCCGCCCCCAGGAATCAATAATTTACATAAATTTATTTTTTGTAACGAAGGGCACAACGATACTTTCGAGAAATTTTTTATAAAGGTCTTTTGTTAGTTTTCCCGATTTAGAGCAAGTGACTACAACATTACTAAATTCACGCTCTAGTTTCTCCACTTTTTTAAAACTATAGGCCCAAACTTATTTGAGGGTTCTTGCAAGCATAAAAAGACTTGAGGAAGCAACTTGCCTGATGCTGTTATACTGTATTGTGCGGTATATGAATGTGAAATTTTATTTAAATTGTGCTATTGCACCAAAATAGTTTTGCTTCCTTGAAAATCAAATGATCTATTGTACGTGGTCTGGTACTGGCAACCACTTTGTTCCGTGTTGATCACGAATTCCAAATTAAAGTTTGGGATCAGGCATCTCGCTTGCCTCCGAAATTTTTCTGGAGCCTCTATTGTTTCTTCAAAAGAAGCAACATCTCTTTTACCTATAAATTTTGAAATTTTTCTTTGCCTTATTCTATGCTTGCGCTTGAAGTTATTGACCCATGAAATGCTAGTTAAAAATCGAAAATTCTCCGAAAAAACGGAAAGGCTGCCTACAGTGCCCATTGTTGCAGTGTTCTAGTAGTCACCTGTGAAAATTTTACGTACATTCAATATGTATATATGTATAGGTATTGTTTAAACATATGCAATCATTTTTTTGGTGTGATAAATGAAATATTTCTGGCTTCCTTGAAACGTTCAAAAACTTCGGAATGGAGGAACCGTATTTTGTCGATTCTCGTTCCACCTTTTTTGACGTCCTTCTCTCATCGTCGAAGCTGATCTTTTCGTTTTAGGCGATGGGCGCCATTTCTTTGGAGTGTGGTCAAATTCCATTTCGGATGTGCTTGGGCAAAAGCAACAACTTTTTCTTTATATTGCAATGGTATATATTCCATAGAAGGATCTTAAAAATCTTCGGGAATATAATTATCCACCTCCATTGGCTCATCCATACATTGATTAAATGAATTAACATATATTTCATTTAAATTTTGTGTGAAACGGATAAAAACATACAATAATAGTGATAAGAAAAAATAAAAGAAACCTCTGAAAATTCTTCATTATCATCACTTTCATCAAATACAATCAGCTCTTCTTCACATGAAATGAAGCGTTCATTTAGAACATATATTGTTTCTTCGCTTATCGTTTTCGCCTTGGCCAGAGAAACAGAACTGATATTTTCAGGGGACTGATGAGTCAAAAGATTTTCTTCTTCGTAAAATCGTTTGGCAGCAATTAGAGCGTTAGTGAATTCGTCCTTGAATTGCTCGCTCAAAAAAGATCTCTTTGTGAAATCCACATCTGGATTCCTACTGGTCGACGGTTTTGGATCTCTTTTCATTTTTTTTAAACTCTTTTTGTATAATTCACGATAGAAAAAATCACTTCACTGTTCAAAAAATTCAGGCTGGAACGCAACGAGACAATCGACGCTGTCGCCTGTTTGCTTCAAACTAGTTGTAGTTCAGGTATACGAGTGCTATATTTAATTTGTATTATAATAATATTCCAAATAAATTTATATATCGTGCATGAATTGAAAGAAAAGCCCACGGGCAGGGATCGAATGCGTGTCGTCAGAGTGATAGTCGAGCACTCTACCCTTGAGCTACGGCACTACATGAAATTTCAATCTAACAAAACTAGTACACATGATACGCCACATACTTTGAATCGATTTTTTTGGCTTATGACTCAACGTTGGATCGTATGGTTTGAGCACCCTTCTCTAGTGATGCTATACTACATACTGACAAATTTCATCTGAATCTGTGACCCACAGTTGGTGTACCCTCCTTTTAAGAAAAATAACGCTCGTATGCTTGAAATACATTAACTCTTTATACCGGTTTGACCAAATGTAACTGAGGTTTAACTGACGGAATTAGGCAATCAGATTCAGAATTTCCAGAAATACAGGAAGCTAATTTCGTCAGTTAAACCTCAGTTACTTTTGGTCGAATCGGCCCTAACGCTGGGATACTGAGCAATAAACGGTGCATGAAAAGATACGTTTACAATATCGATTTCAGTACAAAAGCATCAATATTCAGTATCAAGCGAACGTAACCCAGTGGTTAAGTGGTTAAGGTAACAGATTCACGGCCGAAAGGTTTCGGAGTTCGTGCCCAGCACTCAGCGGCATTCGCCAATGGGTTTTCATAAGAAATTCCTTAGTGAGTGCTTATATAAATTTCGCCCAACACTGTTCGGATTTGGTGTTGTCACGGTTTGGTGTATAAACTTTGTAGGTCCTTACACTGCATATGTTCCCACCGGGCACGGTTGAAATAGAGTTATCCAATCAAGTTAGTTTATTCCGCTAACATCTCGTTTTTGATTGGTTAACTCTATTTCAACCCTGCATGGTGGAAACATATGCACCAACAATATGCACTGTTATATAAAGCTGTGTCGCGAGGTATAGCGCTATCTAGTGTGAACACTTCCAATTCTGATTATATAGGACCAGTTACTGGAACATGTTCGCCATTGCGGATACAGTCATAAGGAAAGGAAGGAAAGAAGAACTCTGATGGAAACATAGCCAACGATAATCTCACGCTCGCGGCTCTCTTTCGAATACACCTATACACAAGGCATTTCACTTCTTCGTCTACATCCTGGCTTCGGTCGGATTCATTGGTCAACATTTGCCAATTCCCTATTTTGATATATTAGTCGTACGCAGTTGAACGCAGTCGTATAACTGATTGCGAAGTTCCCTTATGATTCAAGATGATTTGGTTGATTATGTGCGGACAAGAATCAGGTATTATTATACAGATAAAATTGGCTACATTGTGAGACGCATGGCCACATGCTTTGATAAAACGAATGTGGATGGACAATATTTTTCGCGAATTCTAATTGAATGAAAATGAGTGAATCTGATGATGAGAATTATGTTACATTTGGAACTGGCTTAGAGCTTCTGGATGAAGGTAAGTGCTAAAGAACTCTTTCTTATTTCCATATATTCTTTGAAATAATATTTCACTCAATTGTTACAGTAAAAAATATTATTGTACTTAATAGTTGAGTTAATATAAATCATAGTACATAATATAAATTGTAAATATTTATGGGATTTGTTTGTTATCAGAAAGTCTACCAAGGAAAAAGCCAGTGACTATTGAAGATCAATATGCATGTGACACTCAAGGTAGACGCCGTTTTCATGGGGCCTTTACTGGTGGATTTTCTGCGGGTTATTTTAACAGCGTCGGTACTCGTGATGGCTGGAGACCACAACAGTTTAAATCATCTCGGAGCAGTAAAGCAGGAAGTGTCAGTCAACGACCAGAAGATTTTATGGATGAAGAAGATACTGGAGATTTTGGCATTGCTCCAATGGGAATTAGATCTACCAGTGATTATACAGATCATGGAAAAAGAGGTACCAAACGTGAGAGACTTAGACAAGATCCAAATGGAGTAATACCTGGGACACCAGTTTTAAAAGAACTTCTGAGACCCGTGAAGTAAGTTCTAATAAAAATGTTTTATTTTGTAAGGATTCAATACATATATATATGTAGAAATCAATTCTTAATCCTATAGAGAAACTGTTGGTGTTAAATTACTCAAAAAAATGGGCTGGAAACCTGGGCAGGGTGTTGGTCCTCGCATTACAAAGAGAGAGAAGATAAAAGTATCACAGCAGAACAGGGGAGTAAAAATTTATGGTTGCTTACCAATGCAGCAGGAAGAGGTGGTTGAAAATGAATCTGATGCATCAGATGATGAGCATATAGGTATAACATTTGCTCCAGATGATTATGAACCATTCAGGTATGTTTTACATACCAATTATTTTTATAAGTAAGATACAAAATGAAATGAAGAAATGCATTATACTTCTTTATAATTATTATATTGCAGACTTAATCCAAAGGATAATTGTTTTGGTATTGGGTATACTGGATTGGATAGACGACCAGTACTTTCTGGTCATGTAAACCTTTTTGAGACACCAGCATTTAATATGCAAGATAAGGATAAAAAACTGTCAATACGTGGACAAGCATTTGGAGTTGGTGCTTTTGAAGTCGATGATGAAGACATCTATGCAAAAGATGACATGTCTCGTTACGATTTCGCCTTAGGACCAGAACGTAAATTAAAATCCCGATGGTCACAGAAAGAAGATAGTGGAAGTACTTCGCAAGAGAAGTGCATAGAAGGTTTCGTCCATGCAAAAAATCGTTTAGAACATAAGAAAGTATTTAAACCTCCAGAACTTCCACCAGATTTCAATCCTATACACGTTATCAGGAAGAGCAGATTTTACCCTCCTATAGAACCAATTCTTAATTACGAAAATGGTAAACGGAAAGGTCTTGCAAGACATGAATTAAATGCTGAAGACAGATTTAAAATCATCAATGAGAACAGCCCTCTTAAGCCATCGACACTACACAATGACACACAAGACGAAATTCAATCAGTTACTGCATCTGGAAATACCTCAGTCGCAGCTAAAATTATCTGTAGAACATTAAATCTGCAAGGGCGGGAACATGACGAACAAGAGCAAAAAAGACAAGAAGCTCAACAAGCAAAAGGAAAAGTATCATGGTTAGAAAAATTGACTGCTACGAATTTCGTGAAAGGTGGTGTCGTAGGCAAAGATCCAAATGTAACCGGGGCTTTGACAAATTCCAAAGATTTTCAAAATTTATCCTCAAGGAATATTTCAGAAAACGTTTCCAGCGATACTCCTAATACTTCAAGTATCCAAACAGTGCGACCCTTCTTAGCTGATCTTGAGAAACAAAGACGATTCGAGCAGTACGTAGTATTTTTTCAAAATGGTGAGAAGGAAAAATTTGCTTCTGTACAACCACTTTCAATGACAGAATGGGAACGTGATCATGAACTGATTGAATTTGAACAAGCATTACGATTATTCATACCGCCAGTTTCTACTGGTATTAAATTTGTTAGCTGTGGCCTGGGACATTCCAGTGCTGATACAACAAAATCAGAAATTAACGGAAAAGTAAAAATTAAAGATAAACCTAAGATAGTGCGTACAAAAATCGAATGGCAGCCTGCGAATATCGTTTGCAAAAGATTCAACATACCTGAGCCAAGAGTCGGTTGTGCAAAGCCCGAATCGGAGAAGAAAATTGGTAAATTTTCAGTATTTAATTGTCTAGACTTTTCAGGGAATTCAGAAAAATTTGAACCATCCACAAGAACGATTGAAACAGAAGAGTGTCAAGTTGGACTGGAACAGGGAAGAATAGAAAAAAGGCCTCCTGTAATTTCGGAACAGGAAACAGAAACTCATTTTAATATTTCTACTGAACCGCCAGATTTATCAGTTTCTCAGAAGCTTCGAAGATTTGAAGCAACTTATGAAAAGGTGTTTGGAAAAGGAGTACAGGATATTTTATTAACTTCAAAGTCTAATATCGATAAGCAGCAGGAGAACATAACAGAGAATGCAGACAGTAATTCCGGTACGGATGTTACAAGGCATCCGAATTCTTCCGCTGGTTCTAAAGATAACACAGAGGAAAAGAAAGATCTCTTCAAAGCAATATTCTTGAGTAGCAGTGAAGACTCTGACAGTGACATTGAAGACAATGTCGATAGTGAGAAAGTCAAATCTGTATTAATTGGAAAAACATGTGAGCAAGTAAACTTACAGCGCAATACTTCACCCCCACGCGGCATTTTTGCACAAATCGATTTCGATGAATTAATAGTACCACCTCGCAAAAAAGATTCAAACAATGATGAATCCATAGAAACCACGAAACAGGAAACGAAAGTCTTAAATACATCCAAATCTACAGACAAAAATTTAGAAGCAAAAGAAATAACGATTTTATCGGAAGAGGTACCAGATATGTATGGACCAGCACTTCCGAAAACCCCTTCTCATCACGAGGATTCATCTGACAAATTGGATAGCAATATTTCTCAGGCACGAAAACCAATATTCAAAAGTGTTGTTGTGCCGAAATCAAGTACGGAAACAAAAGTACTAGGTGAATGGGTGGAAAAATCAAAGGTAAAGAAATCGAAGAAAGAGAAGAAAAAGCACAAACATAAAGATAAATCAAAGCACAAACGGAAATCCAAGAAATCGAAACATTAAGATAATTTTAAATGCATTGTATTATATACTATGAAGATTAATAAATAAAGTGTCCTTTAGTTGATATTGTGAACATACCTATATTAGTTATTTGATATAAATAGAACAAGGAACGTTATTACAATTCAATTATTTATTTATACAAATGTTATAAAACAAAAACATCTAACGTATTACAAATGATGCTTGAATTATTTGCGCGATATGTTAGTGCAGTCCAATGGTAATAACTATTTCAGACACATATTACATTAATGGAAAATAAAATTATAATTTTTGAGTATAAAATAAAAAGCCAAATATCTGTTAATCGTATTGGATTTCCCAAGGCTGCTTTGTATAATCTCGATAAATACATTTATATTTTGATGTATACAATATGTAATTGCAAAATCCATACACGTAAGACAATGGTAATACGAGAGACTTCTTGACTATCTGTCATTCAATAATAGTTCAAGGTTTAAAACTACAAATTACTTTGTTTCGCGAAGATCTCGCGTGGACGGCTTTCTAAAACTTAAGCCGGCTTGGGTGTGTCTCTCGAATGATTCATAGGCTCAATAAAGCCAATAATATATCGTAGACTACGTTTACACGCACGGGTTTTATAAAGGATTAACCAATCACGTTGGGCTATCCAACGTGATCCTTTATAAAACCCGTGCATGTAAACGTAGTCATACTGAGTCAACCCTTCGCCTGGCATTAACGTTACATTACTAAACTTATAAGAATAACTTAAACGGCTAGTTATGGATGGAATCGCATTATTTCTATCAAAATAAATCAACTTTCCTCGCCTCAAATGAGAACATTTTGTAAATATGTATATAATATGTGTATGACTGCCTTTCAGTCTCACAGAGGCAAAGCTTTCCTGTTACCGAAATTTGACAATATGTAAATATTTCATATTATATAATATGTACTTTCTCAGAGTTAAAAAAATCTACAATGTAACAATAATTACGATCTTCTCTATGTACAGAATGCTCCCAGTGGGTATGGCTAGTATAGCATTTGTAATTATGACTATTAATAGAGTATAATAGACTATAAGCCTCAAAGATTATAATCTTATCTCTTTGATATTACATTACTATAAAATATAAGCTTTCTATATATTTTTAGGCACTTTTACCGAGCTTTTATCATTTATACTTAAAATCCTTTGCCTCTGAGAGTCCAGTACAATGCCCGATTAAAATAGATTGGTCAGATCCAAAGTTCAACAGATTTGTGACCATTAGAGTCGAAAAAGACTTAACATATAGTTAATTCGTATCTATTGTATATCTTGCTATACATTAGCAAAATGTACGTATGTAATGATATACATAAAATAAAATATCTCAATAACGTAATCCCCAATAGCGTGAAACTCACAATAATATAGGGTTCGCTCTCCGTAAAATTTTTCAACAACGTAACGGTCTATCTCTACGTTCTTTTTATTCTCTATCGTTTTGAATTTTCAACCCTTTCTCCCTTATTGAAGAGACTTCAGCACAAGCGAAACCTTAAAAAATAGAGAGTTACGGAGTTACGTTATTGCGAGATGGTTGATCCGCAAACTTACATTATTGTGCGGTGCTACTATATTATATATTTAATTTCTCTTTCAACTTTATATATAACCATATTTTAAATTCTCTTTTAACTCTGATGGAAACATATCCAACGATTAAACATTAAATGTTGGGTAAATCGAAGTAACTAGATATTGATTGTAAAATCGTAGCAGTATTGATGAAATAATAATAATAATGTAATCATTCAAAAAACATGAAAATGAGATCGGTAAGACATACCGTACCGAATTGACGCAAAAATCCATGCGTTTACTTTGATTCTCCTATGGTAGTTATAATCTGTTACGTGTTAGCCGATATTAAATTCCTGTGTTTTGAAGTATCTTATGATACCGATCGTCATGGATAACATTATCAGAAATCTTGTAGGAGTAGCGAAAAGTGTTGCTTCGTTGTAAATTTGACAATAAGGACACTGAGAGCTACCACATACTTCACAAATATTCAATATATAAGTTGATAAGGAGTCGAATATGGATTCGTGGAAACGTTCTGTAATAGAAAAATAAGATAGATAGATAGATAGATAGATACATACATATATATATATATATATATATACGTATATATATTGGAGAATATTGGATAAATATTATATACGAATTATTCAGCCCAAACGCATCATCTGAAATTAGTGCGCCCATTTGATTCTTATTTTAAAACCATATTTAGGTGATTCGTTTGGACTGCATGAACTGGTATATGTATAATATACATGGGAGGGATTTTATGTGAAATTTTCATTCCTAAACCCACACCATTTTTTATTTGTCTGAATTTTATGTTTTCTATACATCAAAGAAGTTGATATGTATTTTTGCGTTTTTGATTTGCTTATTTATTTCATTTTTACAGCTACTTAAATTCTTTATAGTTTTTTTAACTTCAATGACTTCAAACTGCAATACCTCGGAAACTATTGGATATATAAAAAAATTACTGATTTATATTGTGGAGGTTTTACTGTACTTTAACCCTCTTACGGTTCTATATTATAGTACTTCAATATCATTTATGCCGAATATAGTCGGAGAGGGGGAGCTTAACACTAAAGAGGGTTAAGAAAAATACTTTCTAAAAATTAAAACAATTTTTTCTATATTGTTCAAATTCTTCGCAAAATTACGAAAATGTTTTTATCCTTAAACAAAATGTGCTAATTTTGTTGGTAACTCAAAGTTTGAAATCATTAGAGTCGATTAAAAAATAAAAAATTCAAATAGATAAAAAAGTGAAATAAATAAGCAAATCAGAAAACGCAAAAATACGTGGCAATTTTTTTGTGTATGAATAACATAATAAATTCTGACGAATCAAAAATGGTCGGGGTTTCGAAGTAAAACTTTCATGTAAAATCCTCCATAGTGATTGTTCAAACTATTGTTAATTAGAATTTATACTGCTCAAAACTATACATACCAGGTGAATAATAATCATAAACTCTCACAGCAAGATATCTAGACATATTGGCCACTGGAAACCATCTCTCTACTGTGAAGTTCACACAAGTCTCTTCCTGGTCCAGATAGTCAAAGTAAAAGAGAACTTTTTGCTCTTGGAAACGTGCTCTCTGAAGATTTCGCACTTGTTTCGACAAAACATACTTGTCGAGATTTTGTTGTTGAATTATATAGCCTGTCGGAATTGTTACGTCTAGTACGGCCATTCCAGAACGTGTTGATTCATTGACGTTGGTCCAACTATCAGAAGATTAATAATACTTTAATTGATTGAAAATATTATATTCATATACTCATGATGTATAATTACCTCTGACAACTAGTATAAGTAATATGAGACTGATTTCTACCATGGAAATCTGCTTTAGTTATTAGATCAAATGATTTGACAGGTGGTTGAGTCTGGAATTTTTTGTTGTCCACATTATATTGTACGGACATTTGTAAGATTGCATAACCAGCACCCTTAGCTTGTACCTTGACAGTACCCCAAGCTTCTGGAATCTGAAATAACAAATAGTTAAAAGAATCATAAAATAAATCGATTAATAATTAATGTTTATTTTTTGTTTTCTTTTATGAAAAATAAAAGTACCTCAATTGTTTGAAGTCTGGCAATATTCTTCTCATTAACGTGAAGAGTTTTAGTTTGTCCAGGTAAAGCAATAGCTTCAACAGTAACTGTTAACGAGCTAACATCTCTAATCCTTGATCTGACAGTATAATCAATCAAGGCTTTCATAGCCCATACAGTATCCTGAGTAGAAGCCCAACCGCCATCAGTTAATCTTTGTGCATTTAACCATTTTACAATAGATTCAACCATTACTTCCTGTCTTGCAACGTGAACGAGAAGAGCATATGCAGTAGTTTCAATATTTTCAGCATCATATTTATAAGGCAACCTTGGTAAGAGGAAAGGTTTCTGATTTTCTAACTTATAAGGTGGAAGAGGAACAGCTTCTCTACCCCAATATGTCAGGCCACCTTCTCTTCTGGCATGTTTTGCAAGCATTTTAAAAGCCGTTTCAGCCGTAGAAGCTTTAGCTATTAACAGAGCATATGCCACAATAGCAATATCGTATGGTCGTCCACGATCATCTAACAATTTCAAATTTCTCTCTAGATATTTCACTGCATTAGCTGCTGCCAAAGCTACTCTGGATCCCAAACCACCAGAGAGATCCCTTGCACCTTCCAAAGTAATAAGAACATGGGCAGTGAGACTGATATTCCTATGCCTAATCAAATCATTTTCATAATTCACAGAACTGTTCATCTTTCGATCAGGTAGCCATCTGACTTCATAAAAGGAACCGCTTTCGGTCTGGTGTTTCAATACCCAAGAAACTGATTGGGCAATCACTTCTGGATCAATATAGAGAAAGTTTTCCCATTCATAGAAACTGGCCTCTTGAAAGATTCGAGCACAGAACGCTGTCAGCCACACACTAGGCTCAGACTGATTCCAATCACTTCGGAAGAGACTGAAGGATCCATCATGATTCATGAATGATAGCTGTCTTTGATATCCAATATTCATATGATAAAAACTTTCCTTTTCCTGTGTTCTATTTCTCTGATTAATCAACCGCATGTATAAGGTGGTGTACATATTTGCGGCAAAGCTGAACATATTCTGTTCAGCACAATCCATTGGTAAACTCATTAGACTTGTTGCATTAACGGGCATCGTTGGGAAAATAGGACCAACAACGTCACCAACGACGCTGATTGTAGCTTTATTGGAGCCAAATATATAATAACGCTCTTCGTCATAAGGAATGATTGGAGTTCCTGTTAAATTAACATGCATGTACTGGAATACATAAGCTCTGTTACTTAGATCTAGAAGAATAGACTCATGTCTGTACTGTGGAAGACCATCGGCTTCTACATGAAGTGTTCTTGTGACTTCATCTCGTCCTAACAATGTTGTTGCATAAACATGCACTTTGATATCACCTAATCGCACAGGAACAATAGGTAAATATACTACAGAGGCATCCTGAGCAGGAATCCAGATAAAGAACTGATGTTCTCCAAAGGATGTTCTTGGTCTGTAAGATTGTACAATACCATTATCTTCTACGTGAACAAATTTATAGTCCTTCGATCCTGCTAGGACTACAGTCGCCTCTATATTGTGTCTCATGTAATTGAACACTGATACTCTAACACCAATTTGTTCACCCTGTTTACTGCGATTTGGCATCTCGACATTTATGAAGAATGGTAAGACTGCTATGTATTCCAATGCTTTTGGTAACATGCCAAATCCTACACTTGGACTCATGCTAAATGCAGTAACCATCCAATGAACTGGTCTACGTGGAACTTCAATGTTAAATATCTGTCTTCCATGTGGTCCAATGTTAATATCCTTCCAGAGCCAAACGTTATCATACTGTCTTTGAATTCTATTAAAGCGCCACTTCCGGAAGTGTAATAAATCAGTAGCATTTCCTTGTATGCAGTGCGATTCATCAGTGCCATCCTCACAATCGAGAACTCCGTCACATTGTTTCTCTAATCTGTAGCACCTTCCAGATAGACACTCTCCATATCCTTGAGTACGATTACAAATATCAGGTCTTCTATAAATTATTGCATCCGTGAAAACAACTAGACCTACGTATTCGAACGTGCGGTTTGCATCGATACCAAAAGTTGACGATGGGAAATATACAATTTCATCGGGATCTCCATCATGATGCAGCCAATTGTGCAAATGGGTGCCATTTGTTTGTTCACCGAAATAAGTCATTTTTGTAATAACATTTGAATACGTAAGTTCATTGCCAGCTTGCATAGTGTAAAATGCTCGGTCTATACCAGATAGAGCTACATATGCACCAGGTTCTCCATAAATAGCAACTTCAACTTTTTCTCCAGTTCTTGCCTTCTTATTATTAATAAAAACTGTGAAATTATTACGAGAAATTCCATTCACTGGGAATGTTAAAGTATCGGCTATAACTTCTCCATATCTACCAACGTAATATACAACTGCCGTAGCAACTGGTGCCATTTCTGCACTGAGTGGAATAGCCAGAGTTCGTATATTGTGTTGCATACTATCCTGTCCACTCAAAAGTATTGTGCCCTTTGACATAATAATATAATTGAAGGTATCAATATAGAAATTTGTCTGCACATGTAAAATAATATATTCACCAACTTTAGGCTTTTCAGTCGAGGTAGAAACTTTTATATGTTTCTGATTTGGAGATTCATGAGAAAGAAGTAATAATTCAGTCTGTGCCCTATTACCTTCCCCATCCACTAAATAAGCATAGATTCTCATCAAGCTAATATCATTCAAAATCTGCTGTGCATGTTGGCTACCTTCATCCAAATGTAATTGTTTTCTCAGATCAAACTTCATAGACCATACTGCGTTATTATCGGGTGAGGGTATTAGAAATTGATCTTCAATAGTCCTTCTACCATTAGTATGACTTTCTATATCAGCACGTACTTTCATTTGAGCTGTTTCTAATTGCAGTGGTCTTAAAGGTGAATCATCATGGAATGAAGCAACTAAATGCAATGCGAACGGCATGGCAGGCTTGAAAACTTGTGGTGATCCTCCAAAGAAGCGAATCTTTATAGTGGAATTAAAAATTCGCGCGGTGGAATATCCAACAATAATTTCATCTAAGAATCGTTCACCAACAGTAGCAGTTATGGTCATTTCCATTCCATCTAAGGAAGGAACAAATTGCATCAGCTCTGTCATAGGATATTTGAATTTATATGTCCCATTGAAGAACCTCAGTACTGGTACAGACTCGTCGTATATATTAGGTCTCTTGAACCATGATGGATAGTGTTCATCAAAATTGAAATATCTGTCAACTATTTCATTCTGTACGGATGTAGTGTGTGCTTTATTAATCGGTCGGAAACTAGCTTTTAGCGTGAGATTCCCTCTGACTGGTGCACCAGAAGTGTAATTTGCCATAACAATACCATGAATATATTGATCGGTTTCAAAAAAGAAAGCAGGCATTGTAACATTCACCTCGAAACGCGTTTGATAATATTCTTCTACAAGGAAAGTCTTTTCTTCGATTTGACCTTGAGCGATAATCTGGATGGTCCATTCACCAAAAACAGGTTGATCCGATAATTGATAAGACAGTGATACTGTTCCTAAATTACTCTGTCTACTAAGCCATCTTCTCATGATACGGCGATGAGGATCCAACATGTAAACGTCTACCGGGTTATCAAATGCTTTCAGTTCTGTATTAATAGGAACTGTACGAAATCGTACTTTCTGACCCTGCATGTATACAGGCTTGTCCAACTGGATGAAAATGGTCATTGATCTTTGTGAAAATGTAAGCTGTGTCTCGTTAAGAAATGCTTGGCCACCCGTTAGACTATTGTACATTCCTTCTACTCGAAGTTTGTAATCCCCAGTAACCGATGTCGGTGGCATCCTCATCATTAGAGCCTCCGGCATACCTTCCTTAACTTCTTGGTGATCAGCTGATATCTCTACGCCATTCCTCTGTATAGAAGTCCGAACCATCATAGGTAAGGGACTGTGAAGAATGCTCACGGCCACACGGTACACCTGACCTGGTCGGACCATCCTTGAAGCTACGACAAAGTACGTCCTATAAAAATGAAATAAGCTCAATGAAATTTGATTTTTCCTTCGGATTCCATTCTAATCATAAAATATTCATTACACTTACGCTTCTTTGATGATAACGTTATCACCAGAATGTCCTGCATTTCGAAATCCAAAACCAGTATTTTGTTCTCTCTCGTCAAATCGGTTCCATGTTGACCTGGTGGGTTCAGGATTATCTTGCGGAGATTGAGCAAAACCACTTGTGAAGAACAGTACCAAAAATAAGAGCCACATTTTCCTAAAGAGAAAAGTATTTCTTTAAAAATATTCAAATGAAACGCAAAAAACAAAGTAGGAATTTGAGTCTAATCTCCTAGAGGATATAAACCCAACGTAGTCGAACCGCGTAAGTCGAGGATTTACTGTGTACCTACTATAGAAATGCGCAACGGATATTCAGTCAATGACATTGGAAACTACAAGCCGAAAGGATCAGGAAGATGTAGACAAAGCGGACAATCAAAATTCGAGGAGACCCACACACAATGATGAAATATCATATAAATAGAACTTTCTTGCCGTTTGTCATCGAATGCGTAAAGTCACGTTCCGCATCATTTAAACAATATTAAACTCGCAAATAATCCTTTCTCTCAATTTCTACCATATTGAACTAACTGCATTATAATAACCAGCTAAACATCAAACTGCTGTTAAATAAATAATATTCGTTAGTTAAGATTGACAGTTGAACATTCATCACTTATACTTGATGACTCATAATTATTTGGATATGTTACAGATTTAAAAAGTCACCCCAAAATTTGTGAAGCCTTTAGAATTGTTGCAACCCCTACATATAAATTATTTTAATTAAAACCAGATTAATGTTTTCTTACGATAGGTATGCCGATTATTCTTATTAAAAGACTTGGGCGAGTCTTGTCACATATATATTTGACTTATACTGAATACAAGTGTCTCGATACAAGATTACTTCTGTGCATATAACGTGACTAACGCGAAACGAAGTCTAAGACATAGGAGTAATGTGGGAGAACGCCCACGTATATTACACTAGCAGTCTAATAAGAAAACTTTCAATAGAACTCAAAAGGGTCATGTTTATTCTGATATTTTCTATATAATTGTTATCATATGTTTAATCGGAATATTATAATGGCGTTTATGTAAATTCAAAAATCTAATAAAAATTAAAAAAATACATTGACAGATACTCTAAATCTCTAGATTAAATAACAGCTGCTATTAATAAAAATTACAAATTTGTTCTATATATTTGAGATTAAAGCTTTTGATCCATAATGTATGTCGAATACTTAAGAATTGTTTTATATTAATAACGCTCGAGTTCCGTTATTCTTATAGCTTTTCCTTAGTAAAGGTGGTGATCTAAGAGTGTAAGCTTTAATAAAATGATAAGCATTTTATTCTACATTCCAGTTGAGTTTGTTAATAGGTTACGATACGTTTAACATATTTATTACGATATAAATCGTTAAGATGAAATATTGTTTCAAGAATAAAACGGAATAACGGGAGATAATACAATGGAGTATATCAAGGACCATTTTTTTCATTTTTAAATAAATTTCAAAGGCCCGTAATTCGATACATTTAAGTACATGTAGGTGACATTTTGTTCCAAAACAGCAAGTTGTATCTTTTTTGCAATTTACGTATTATTCTCCTAGGGTCATTGGCATCAAAATCATTCATTATCATAAAATTCAATAGATTCGAGAAATCAGGCCATTGCTTATCGTAAATTATAATAACTCGACGTTACATAATTAGTTCCATAATTGAATAGAAAAATCATTGATTATATTACTCGAAAACAGTGAGGTCTGTTACAAATGATGTCTCAATTCATATTCGTTCCAAATTCTGCCGACGCCCCATTGATCTAGCCGTCACAATAACCTACAAAGCATACATGAAACCTAAATGAATGCTAAAATATCAATGAATAAATGTGCTTCATTTATCATATTTATAAGATCTGGATCTATGTCCTCTTTCATTTAAAAGATTACGTTGCCAACAATTCTCCTTTACGTCAATTATACATATAGAAGTTAAGTTCAAGCCAGAGTAATGTTGATAATAGGAGTAGCGCGTGCGCCCTTATCTGCTCTGATAAGCCAACGTTTTGACATACGGCCGTCAGAAAGTTTAAAATCTTATACGTTTAAGAGGTCAATGGATTATGAGAAAAAAGCACGACTTACGTCTTACGGATAAATAGTCATAGTTAGTGAGCGCGTCGTGGTGAAAGACGACGTACGGTCAACGCCCAAAATACCTGTCGGTTGGCTTACCTGTCTTTATGTTGGCGTCCCCGTATTGCTAATCTCTTCCTTCTTAAACTCACATATCACATGCAATTACCACTTTGCACTCACTACATTCACGAAAAACTGTCGTTTGTTGTATTAATATTTTGAATCAATGGACGGTGCAAGCGCACTACGTACTCTTCATAATCGCGAGCGTTTCTTCGCTCTGCGCCAACCAACTCCTATAACATCGTTTCCTCACTACACACAGTATGTCAGTATACTATGCTGTACTACTATACACTATACATTACATTTGCCGTGCAGTCAGGCATTCCGTAACGTATATGGAGTAGAGCTCAGGGCTGTACCTCGTGTTTCCATACACCTGCCAATCTCATCCAAGCTATAATTTTTATACGCAATTGATTTTATATATTATGTGTTTTATTAGATTACAAAATTCATAGAAATAAATTTGGACAAAATAAATGTTTAGTTAAGGATTAATTTAAAGTATTATTTTATAAATGTGGAATTTTATATTGTCATTTGTGAGTGTGTTCAAAACCTACTGCAAGTACTGTCAGTGCTGCTAACTCATCACTGTGTCTCTATATATTCGTATATATATGACGAAGACACAATATAAGTTCCCAGCACTCACACTACTTGTAGTAGGTTTTGAACACACTCATAGTATATGTGCTATAGTGTAACCTTGGAAGGAATTAAAAATTGTGGATAATTTTAATTAATCAGAAGCTTCCTGTATTTACTTCCTTTGATTAAATTATAATACTGGCTGTAGTGCATGGATGAAACAATTTTGCGTAAGTTTCGTTAAATATATTTTGTTATCAATAACCTTTAGGAACATTGAGGTTATGTATTTGCTAAGTTTAAATTTTATTAACACCGAATTTTAATCAGAGTTCTACTTTATATTTGGATCATTTGTTGTTTTTATTGGGAGTGGTAAAACCTACATTTTTGATATCATATTTATAATGCCCTGTTTATAATCACAGTTTTTCCTATTGAATATGATACTTATAAATATGATTTTCAAGCACGATTAATGAGTGAATGTATGTATATGTTTAGGGTGGTCATAAGTCATGCAGAAAGCATCCAGACTAAAGAAAGAACTTGCCCGACTTGTGGAAAATCCACCAGAAGGAATTTGCTGTTATGTGAAAGCTGATAAATTGGATGTTTTATCTGCCAGTATCATGGGTCCAAATAACAGTCCATACAATGGTGGAATATTTCAACTTGAAGTTGAAATTCCTGACAATTATCCATTCGAGCCTCCAAGAATGAAATTCTTGACACCAGTATATCATCCCAATATAGATAACAGCGGACGTATTTGTATGGATCTTTTAAAAATGCCTCCAAAAGGTGGTTGGAAGCCTACAATCAATTTGGAGAATCTCTTAACAGCAGTACAACATTTACTTGGTAATCCAAATCCTGATGATCCTCTCATGACTGAGATTGCTGAGGAATATTGCATAAATAAAGCTGAGTTTGAAAGAAAAGCCAGACAATCTACATATGAAAATGCTAAAAAGAAACGAAAAAATGATTTTGAATAGTCTCTAAAAATAAATACTTGAAACCTAGAATATTGCTACACTTTAACATTTTATATACTTTATATATTAACCAATAAAAATATTATATTGTATACATAAATACTGTAACTATTTTTGTCATTAAAATACAAAACTAAACTATTCAGCATTTCTGTCTTTATTATTAATAAAAAATAGGATATAACGTAATATGAAGTTTTATAAACATAATGGTATAACTAAATGTTGAGTTATTACTAATGGTAATATAATTAAATAAAAATATTTTTTGAGAAAGTCAAGTCAATGTTAAATAAAACTGCAATATTTGATGTATTATGCCATTATGTACCAAGTATTATGCTTGACTTCAATATTGAATTTATTAAATTTTATTTATAAGCAATAAGGAGCCAACATAGATGGAATATTCAAGTGCGGCACATAAATTTGAAGCAACATTTATAGTGTGCCTCCTCGCTTCATCGTGTCTTAAAATTATGTGACATCGTCATGATATATTCTATCAGAATTTGTTGTTACTACATTGAGTGAAAGCTCAAGAAAAGCTATATCTTACACATCGAAGAAGGAAAACGAAAATAAAGAAAACACAATACGTTCTCATTTAACTGAAATAAAAGATTTCTCAAATCATAAAAATTAATGGCCCTTACATTTTCCTATAATCTTTCTAACTTATGAACAATCCATTCACAATCAATTCATATTAGTACGCAACATCGAACTTGCCATTCAAATTCCCAGCAAATGCCAAACTTTTACATACACACAGTGCCAACGAGATGGTTTCGTTTTAATCAGAAAGCTGAACAATTTTGCAAACAATATGCAACAGAACAATAACCATGTGAAGCTTAACAAGGTTTCCTTAACAATGTTTACAGTTTATAACGCGTATTGAGGCACATAGCAAAAGGCAGTAGCAAATAGTATTGCGATTATGACGCTTCTCTTGATAAGTAACAAGTCTCAAATTACATTAGAAAACTATGAAACACTATACGATATTTTGTACGTGTTGGTATACCAGTTCGTTTGTGAAAGTTCCATAGAAAATTTGTGTAAAAGTCGTAGAAATTTACGTATCTATTAATTACTGTTATCAATTTCCACACATTTATATATCCAGAGTATTATGTCATTTACAAACATTTACCGTCAAGACTTTAACAAATCATTCACTAATTCACATTTGTAATAAATGCATCACAATGCAATTTATATGACAATCACAAACTTATTGAAGTTATCTTATACTTCAATAAATTCATTCTATTTACCGTAAGCTGCAATCAAGCTCTTAAGAGGGTCAAGCCTTTTTAATAACTGAAATATAGTATAATAAATCGTCTTGATAATACATCACTTCTAATGCATTTAGATTAATATCAAGCGATCATTTCTTTTTTCTACTCCAGACTGCCTGCCTTTTAGATCTTACAGTGGAGCACTAGAAATTTATAAAATGGACTACTAGCTTGTTTTTTACAAACACAAGTTCAAAATCCAACTATTCCGTATAATACTTATCAGGTGCTGTTCGTGTTGTATACATCCTGATGCGTTACTGCACACTCGTGTTAATGCAGTTAACTAAATATT
Organism: Syrista parreyssii; assembly: GCA_030142615.1. Classification (NCBI taxonomy): domain Eukaryota; kingdom Metazoa; phylum Arthropoda; class Insecta; order Hymenoptera; family Cephidae; genus Syrista; species Syrista parreyssii. The sequence goes on along the minus strand of JARQTG010000186.1, from coordinate 20,417 downwards.
CTTACATATAAGTCATTTTGTATACTAAAGTATTATCTACCGCATTACCATGTAGAATTCTTCTTGCGGAGGTTTTTTGTAATTATGTTGAGCAATGTCTTTCAATCGTGGCGACATTGGAACATAGTCTGAGTTGTCTATTGACACGGGATTCATGGTATTTGTCTGGCGTTCCTCTGGCGTTGGAGTTGCCTCATCCTGAGTATTCGGTGTAGCTGATCGAGTACCTCCTTCGGAATCCAGTCCGTCATCACTAATACTACAATAACAAAATTACGTTAGCTTAGAAATAAAAATGCTAGTTAATAATCGAGATGGCACTTTGTTTTTTTTTTTTAATGACTTATGGACATATAATGATGACGGTATATAGAAGTAATCTAGTGGAATTTATCTTAACTTACCTTCCATTTCGTGTGGAGCCAGATCCACATATTTGTCTGGGAGGCAGTGGTGGTGGCTGCTGTTTCGGACAACAAAATCCAAAAAACAGATCCTCTGGGTCTTCATACAAGTTAGAAGGTAATCTGACAGCTTTAAAACTATCAACATTGTCAGGAATTTCTTCATAAATTCCAGAAGCTACTGATATATTTGACACTCTTCTTGGAGATGGTTCTTCTAGTTCCTCTAGACTGGAACTAATGTTTGGAATGCTTGCAGGCTCTGGTTGGTAGACATTGTCTACTGCTCTTTGTGTGTGGATGGATACCTTGGTGGTTGTTATTTTTTCAAGCATTGTACTTTCTCTTATTTCATTGAGAAGCTTTATTTCGCTGCCTGATCGAGAGGACATTAGTAATCCGAGACCCGCATTGATGAGGTTCGAGGCTACTTTGCTTTTGAGTACAGGAAAATTTCCGGAATCACTGTCATTATGTATAGACAACCTAAGGTCGCCTTCGCTAAGACTTAGAGGTCTTTGATTAAGATGCTTCTGTCGTGGACCACGACCCTGTGTTACAAGATCTTGAAGTAATTTACCAGCCTCTAAACAAAATATATAAAGCTCTCCAACACCACCACGAAACTCTTTTGTTGTGTGGATTACACAGATTCTCTTTACATCCTCAGGACGGCCAGCCGTAGATAAATGAAATTGATTTAGTTCCTTCCATTCCAGATTTTCTATTATTTCACCTGAATGTACATCTTTAATGAATAGTCCAAGACGACTGGTTACCATATCACCATGCATCCCTTTAGAGAAAATGAAAATGATGTCTAAGAGTTTGCAATATATTTTCTATAAACACAGACAAAAATTATATCAATAAAAATTACCTATTAGTCCAGCTGCTCGAGAATGTGTATTATCAACCATGGATATGTGATAAGTTCCATCCATAAAACGATGCCTTCTTGGTTTTAATAACTGTCTAAGGTTTGCCATCCAACGCTGAGTTTCTGTCTCAGAGTTACCAGAAAGGTAGAGCAAAGGTTTTCTCTCCTTTGCAGGAAAAATACCAAAAGCAAATTGTTTAGATCTAGACTCTGTTCGACAGATGATTGCATCAGAGGGTATTTTTATAGAATTATCTCTTTCATTTGGTACAGTTGCACCACCACTACTAATACCACAATCTAATTGAACTTCAAGTCCCAGGCCAGGACCCAGTTTCTTTACAGAACACCAGTGTCTTCTCCAGACTTTCCAAGGTGCTAAGGACCTTTTTCGAACCCTGTGGGACACTCCTTTATTTCCTGGCAATTTTGCATCCAGAAAACCACATAGTTCAGTATCACCTCCCGCCATTATATTTATTGTCCTTCCTGCGAATAATTGACGTTTATAATTTCATTAATATTTAGTCCGCATTGTTCTAAACTACATACAGGAAATCAAAATACATGCAAAAGCATATTCACAATCATAAATATTAATCAATATCCAATTACATATAGCAACTGACTTATTCTGCATATAACTAAGACAAAAAATTAGTCAAACGCAGGCCAAGGAAAACAGTATCCTATTTAAAATATCATATATACTGTCTTTCATTCTTGCTTTACTTAATTTCCTGCTTCGACCTCGAGGATCAGAATATACTGTCAATAGCCATCTGCACTTTTGACCCTTTCAATAAAAAACATCGCTTAAAAACTTATCCAACATAAAACAGTTGCAAAATTTGAACGAATTCGTTAAATCTCACAACATAACAAAACCCATACTCCAAAAGCATTTACATTATCGAATTGCACAAAATGTCAAGATGCATCAAAAGGCCAAAAGAGAAACGAAATTAAAACGGCTAAAGTGGGCGGAAGATGAATCAGAAATAAATATTATTCAAGTTTTTACCTGGTCCTTTCGTATCTAAAAAAATAGATCACAAAAGACAAATAGATGCACTTTGCAAAAAAATTAAACTATCCTCCACATTACCAGTAAAACAAAATTTTCATATATTACAGAATACTGCTCACAGCAACCACGGGCGACCGGTCACTAGCACGTTGAAATAAAAACTGATACAAAGTATTGACTACTACTGATATACCAGGCGGCAAGGCAGTTTTGTTCTGATGTAGTAAGCCTCTTCTCGTCAAACACTTAAGGACTAACGCTACCCCTGAGGTTTCAAAAAATCGATTTTTTTGTATAAATCATTAGTTTATAGTCTCAAAAAAATTTTAAAACGTTATAGAGCGAAATTCAAAAGGTATTGTAGCGCTAGAGCCGATGGAACAGGGCGTCCGTTATGCATCGATAAGAAACTGTAGGTAATTCGGAGGAGCTCCCCGTTCTCTTTGCTCCGCAGGTATATAAAACTATTTATGACTGAAAATAAGTTTGGGTAATCTAATATAGATGGAAGTATCTATATAAAGCCAGGTAGAAATTTTGAAAATGTCAGTTACTGTTTACACGACGCGATGAATACTCCTCTGAAAATTGTGCGCGTCGCATCGTTGTTATGTTTATTTTGTTCTATTTCATTCGTTTGAAGTATTTTAAACTAAAATTATAAGTGATTAACTGTACGCAGGTGGGAAAAAAGGATCCCACGATTCATCTCAATGTGCTTCTCGGTCGAATATTAAAGGCAGAAAGCCACAAAACCGTTACTCGTTTAAAAAACAAAGTGTAAACGTATATATATCGGCTAAAAAATTGAAGAATTCCAAAGAAGAGTACGTCATAAATGTTCATCCGACATTTGATTATCGTTTTATCGATTATTTAACTGTTTTCTCGGTTTTGTTGCAAACATTAGTGTGTAAAAATTGCAAAACCAACATTCACTTTACGGATCAGAGTAAGAGAGGTTTGGGCTATAAAATCGTCGTTAATTGTGAAAAGTGCAGCCCAACTGTCATTAATGCTGTACCTATGATAGAAAAAAAAGCGTACGATATTAATCGTCGCATTGTGTTTGCCATGAGGCTGTTTGGAATCTGTTGAACAGCATTGAAAAGATTAGTGCGTTTATGAATTTGCCGCATCCAATTATTCTCTTTTTAATATCACTCTCAATATTTTTGAAAACGCTTACGTACTTTGTAACTTCAACTAATATAGAAAATAAAACTTTTTGAATTTTCGTTCTAGGATCAACCATCTGCCCAAAAACTTGCACGCAAAATTAAATCGAAAAGAAAGTTGTCTGAGGAAGTGCGGCATTATGCCGCTATTTTTAATGAACATGATCTAAATATTTTTTTGTATACATTAATACATGAAGAATAAAGTTTTTTTTTGTAATAAAGCTATTCATTTGCCCAGGAAAAATTCCCGAACTTAGGTATCATTTTAGGGGTTCAGGGGTGGCGTTAGCCCTTAAGAGAAAAGGAAACCAGTCAACCAAGTTGAGGTACACAGATTTAACTATGGACACATGTAAACTATGTCGAGCTGCTTGTGATCTGGAGAGTCAGCCAAACAGTTAAAAAGGAAGGAGGGAATCTACTGACTACTCTTTCCTGACTCACCTGCTGAATCGATTGAAACTCCAACTCCATTGTATCTAAACACATGCTTGCATTTACTATCCATGTTTTGGATGTCCTGCTGTTTGTCGGCTTTTCCTGCGGTCTAATTAATTTGGAATACGCATACTATTTGATATTAGACTACAGCATATTGAAAATAACGTAATGACTATCAAGGAAGCTTACAGTACATCTCCCAGGCTGTAATCTTATGAATATCAAAGAATATATCGTTATTCTCAAGAAACAACCAAAAAATCTGAAAAGAATTAGTTAGTACTTAACTTCAAAAATTGTCCGATTCTAGATCTTCTATCTACAGGGTATTTTATTTTTATATATCTGCTGCTTCAGTTTTATAGAACTTGAGATTTATTTTAATAGTATATTGTAACATGAGAGGGGAGATTCATTTAAGGACTTCGTTGTTTGCTTTATTGGAAAAAAAATAATTTTGCATCGTTAGACGATAAATATTTAATTGCATATTTGGTGCATGATTCGTTATAATTTCCTTTCAACACATGTTTATTACATTTATGTAACTTTTACGTAGTTGTTTTCTAACAACATAGAATTTATCTAGTTGAAATATAATTGTTACAAGATGTGATTTCTCGGGATCAGATAACAATATAATCAGAGTCATTTGAAAAACAAATTCAATCTTATTCTTTCTTATTCGTTTTCAGTCAGAAGGAAAATGTTCTTCGATTGAACCGATTAAATTCTTATGATTTCTATTGAAGTGTATGTAAAATAATTGAAGTGCGGGAAATGAATGGTATTATAAGTGAACTAGTTTACAATGAATAGGTTCGTTAGTAAAGCACGGTAAAGTCGCAATTGTACATACGAATAACCGCGGAAGCTTCTTCGATGAGGCCTAAGACCAGTGTGTCGGCTGAGAGGCCAGTTTAGAAGTCCTTCCTTGAGACTCTACTAGGGGGGACGAGGTCTCTAAGGATTAGTTCATTGGGTCTCTTTGTCGCTGTAGGCAAAGCACCGTTATCGGTGAGCCCGTCAGCAGATTTCCAAGTGCTCAAAAACGATGTTTTCTTATAAGTAAAATTAGTATTGGTTTCAATCACATTTTTTAATTATAGTCAATTCGCGACATCAGTTCAACTTTGAGAGGACTTTTTTGCGTTTCGAAGTGGTACTAATGTCATGGCCTTTACGGGAAAAAATTATTGAACTGCCAATGGCTACTATTAAGATTCAACAGTAACTATTCGTCGTCAATAGTGTTTATTATTATGAAAAAGTTATGAATAACTGTTAGCGAGGTTATCATTGAGAATTGTTGTTATTGAAGTTCAATAGTACAGCATGTAAAGTTTCAGTAACATTTCAGAAACATTGCAATGTCCCGTTTTCATAATATATCATTCGTAATATTATAGAGACTAGTTGGACGTTAGTATATCGGTACGGTTGAAATATTTGATTCCTGGGGCGTAATAAACATGGAGCGTTTGTATTGTAACTCACAAACGTTTCTAAAAGGCTTCAAGAATAGTCTTTTTGAATGACGTACGCTATTTCGAAATTTCATAATTTTGGGGGGTGTTGAATGGGTTACAATGTTAAAAAATATTGTAAATTTACCGTGACAAGTAGTATGAAATTTACAGAACCGGTTTGTGAAATAATTATTAGTATAACACATTGCAAAATTAATAATAGTAGGGTAAATTTATATCCCTGACCATTGCCCGATTTAATAATTCATATGCAGGACTTGGATATTTATATAAAAATTACAAGTTCACCGTTTCTGGAATCTCGCTATAATCTTACTGTACTGTCTGGGTACTAATGGTGTATAACAGTAACTATTGGGATGTTATTATTTACAGTAATTACTATTGAAATTCAGGTAGTTACTATGCGGCGTAGTTACTATTAAACTTCAAATGCTATTGCAAAGTGAACAAAGTATGTGGATGTAGTTATCTTTTGAAATAATTTAACGTTGAACACCAATAGCATTCCGAGTCGAAAATTTAAATGTATTTTACGTACGCCTTGAGAACACTCATTTCTTTGATCTCTTGGTTTACTGACTGACTATTAACTCCAGTTTGAGTCTACGAGGTTCTACAGGTAGAACTTGGATATTCAGTACGAAGTTTGTACTCTTTATACTGAGTAAGACTCGTAGATTCTAAAAAATTGTTAAACTCCATTTTGAACCTTATTGTTCTATTATCCTAAAGAGTAGTCAAAGTTTTCTCGTTCTGAAGCTGACAATGAGAGGCACCCGAGGACATTTGACGATCATTGAAGTTCAACAGCAAAAGATGCTTGTAATACTTAGATGGGCAACCGCTTCCATTTTACAGGAATGAATTACGAATCTCAAAAAATGCATTTTTTTTAATTCACGAAAATAAGTTATAAGAACGGTTACAGTATTTTCCCACTAGTATAGTTTATTTCAATAGTTGTTCCCGAATAGTGTGTCAATTTAGTGTTGACTAAATAGGCACACTTCAGTAATTTAGAATAGCTATTATCCTAACAGTTTTATATAGTTTTTTTTTCTGTAATGGCGGTACGATTATAGGAAAAATTTTTACCTGTATTTTAAAAATATCAGAAGCGCGCTTGTAGTTTATTTTATCGTACCATCTGTTAATGTCACACGATTCTTCTATTTATTAAAATATTAGTATAATGACGTACGTATAAAAGAATAAATACAGTCGCAATCGAGAAACCTTTGGTTGAATGTGTCCAAAGTTTTATGACCACTTATTACAATGAATCATAGGAAAAGTTCCATAGTAAACAGATATGTAAAGACGTCACTACTCATGATTTCTGGGGTAAGCGGCGGTCATTAAGAAACGGGTCTTCGTAAATAATGGATTATTATGAAGTTTCGTTTCCCTGAAAATTGTCGATCTTAGATTTGAACCGTTACAAGATATAGGCGCAATATAGTAATCTGATAATCATTCCGGTAGTAATTCTCGGCGTGAGTTGTATGTACTTCTAACTCCCTGCAGTTAGAATAAAAGAATATATCATTGTGACAAATATATTTAGTAATTGAGTGCGTATCATCTATGTCGTTGTAAAATATGTACCATTATGACAGTCTCTAAAAGATAATCTATATACTTTGAGGGTATAAGTTAAACAGTAAAATAATTATCTAGAATGATCTACAATGCCTGTGGGTTTTTCAGGATAGCTAACTAAGTTTATCCCAACCATATGTCCAGGACAGTAATATTCAGCCTTGTTCAATAAAATTTTCTGGATGACTTGTGCCATATCGAATCTTTGTCACAGATCATTAGACGATGTGTATTTCGATGTCCATAGAATCATATCTTTATGTTGGCATTGATTGGCGCGTAATTTCGACCTAATCGTGCCGACGTAGACAGTTCATTCGTTTTTTGGTTTTGGATATTATGGATACATAACAACATACTCTGGGCATTTAATTTATTTATCTTTGTAAGACATTCACATTATGTCCTGGGGTTCAATTTTTGAATCGTGTTATGAAATAGTATGGATGATTATACTGGATAAGCGCCCCAACTAGTACAAATGTCGGAACGACATCTATATGCTGTCATTTTTAACCCTCCGTCAGCAAACATATTTTCACCGGCGCGATTAACAAACTGGGTCGTTTACGTTCACCCAACTTTGTAAAATGTTTTTGCGTTTCAAAAAATCTAAAAAAATTCTGGGATATGTTTTCAGCTCTCCAGATCATTTTCCAACAGTTTTTGAAATTTCATATCAAGTAGTTTTGTTTATGTAACGTCAAATGCGAGTAAAAATGTGGAAATCATAATTCGTTGAAAAATTTATACTCAACAACCATTTAATATTTTTAAAAACTGCTTTAGGATTTTCCAGTTTGAAGTATGAGCTGTAAGAAAAAAAGATTTCATAATTATCAGCTTGAAGAAGTACAATTATTTGAGCATATAAAAATCGGGTAATTTTAAAAGCATAATATACGCATAAAATACAAAGAAAATAAAAATGTCAATTTGAATAGTGAAATTTTATTAAAACAAATGTTTTTACGTGAAATATTCAGTAATCAAATATTATTAAATCGCACAATCGGAACAGAAATGCGTACGATAGTTTTCAAATATGGCTTCCTATACCGGATTTCAGTGTCGCTTCTCTCAGCCATGTCGCAAATATAGTTCTAATAATTTTATGAAAGTGATCTTTATGGAAAAACACGCAAAAAATTTAGGGAAATTAAAAAAGAAATATTGACCAGTCTTGGACAATACTAATGCGGTCGGCAAATTGAGTCTTTTAGGGCACCGGTTTGAATTGCATTCGCTGCGACATGAATATAAAATGATTCCCGCTACTCGGCCCTTTGCCATATGCTATTTTTAGGTGGTGGGGCGGATATTTCTCCTGCGCGTTTAAAAATTATTTTGGTCGGTAATATCGACAATGCTTTAAAAGATCCAGCCTAAACAACACATAATGTCCATAAGTCGGCTTTACGGCGTCTAATGACATAGAAGTTGTCTTTAAGACATCTTAAAGATGACATTTGGACATATGTGTTGTCTGGGAGATTGCTGATGAAGGCTCAGGTAGCAATTTTTACGATGTTACGAAAAAGTCATCCTTATGGGTTACATATGTCCGCCAGAATAGTATCTTAAAGATATCCAACGTTCGAAAGTTCACTTTCGGACATGTGCTAGCTTATAGATAACTTTCTGGCGGACATGTGTAACCCATTCGGATAACTTTTTTGTAATATCGTAAAAATTGCTACCTGGGGGGATAAATTATCTTTCGTACTTCTCGAAAACAATAACTAAAACGTGTCAATTATGCTCAAAATATAAATTAACATTAAAATGTTGCCGAAAAGGTATCTAAATAAAGACGACTATTACGGCCGTTGAAAATAATAACTAGAAGATGACAGAAAGTGCTATCAAAAAGATAACTGAAATAAGAACCTTACGGTATGTCAAAAATGTTACCTGATGTAAATCATCACGATCTATTTAAAAGATATTTCTTTGGAAATAATAAAAAATGACTATTTTCTGACAGCTCTTGGTATTTCAAGTACCAATACTTTTTTTACTTTTCGTCAGGATAGGTTAGTATTCATTATTTAGAACAGCAATTTATTAATATCTCGAGCGTAATTTTGCTCACGTATATTCGAACTGTCTCGTTACAATCGTTCATCCAGACAGACTTACTCACCTTAATTGTATAATTACAATAGTTTAATCTATAGTGTAGTATGAGGGCACTGGCGCGCCCGTTACTCGGTACGCTTACAGTATTTTGAAAATAGATATCTAAACGTTGACTTTTTTGGATCCATGTTGGTGCTATTTTTTAGTCACCGATCGGATATCATTTTATTGACATCATTTTGTTGAAAAATGCCCCCGCTTGGATTTTTTCTCATGGGAAGTTCGACGGTGATAGGGAATTAAATTTAGCCTCGATTGGTGATTCATTTTGTCACCTTTCCTTTAGTTTATATTAGTCGAGTAAATTAGTAATATCATAGTAAACGTTCTAGAAAATATAACACATGGTCTGTCAGGCCGGCGATTTCATTGCTCTATAACTCTTGAATAAATATGCATTTTTTGGTGCAATTATAATGAAATCGAAATGCCAGCCTCTGACTAATAAGAGTAAACTATAGTTCAATAGTAAAATAATTTGTTCGAAAGTTATAATATTTACAAAAAACTGTGTACGAAGAACAGGTGAAAATGCTGTGTTTCCTCAGGTCCACTGGCGCAGATATCACGAGCTGGGGTTAAAATGGATAGGCGTTCATACTAAAAAAATTATTTGTAAAGTTATTTTTTTTAAATTGAATAAATTCAATAGTGCGCCATAGTCAAACGGGTCTGTTTGAACATCTGATAAAATTGCGGTATGTCCGCTCAACGTAAGTGAACGCATACCGAACGCATGTCGATTTTACGAGGTGATCGAAGATAACGAGCTCACTGAGGAGATTTGGTAAAGAGAGTTAGTCAGTTAGTTAATCAGAGATAGTTAGTAATACAAAACTACCTCGTTATAAGCGAACTCGTAATGTCACTGAAACATCACAAGCACGGAAGTTACTTATTTTCTAACAATATAGCAATAATCAGAAGTAATTATTATTATAATTATCTATTAAGAATTATAATTACATGAATATAAAGGAAATATTTATGAATAAGGAAATATTTGAAATATTTATCATAATTTTTCTAGGAAAAAAATGTTCGAATACTCCACTTATAGTTATTATTGAGCTATACTTCTCAGACGATTGATTAACTAACTAAATATTTAAGTGAATGCGGAAAATATGTCCAATAATTTGATTTTGTTTCACTTATAATGCTATTTCATTTGAATTTCGGAAAATAATTTTGAACTCTGCTATAACGAAACGGAAGTCATATTCAGAACTTTCCACAAGGTTTTCACTTTCCGGTTCATATAAAACCCTCTTGTATTCGTGTTCTCGTTGTGAACGCAGTGTCCGGCAAATCTCTTATACATTTCTAACTGTTTTATTATATGTTTGATAATAACAATCACAAAAAATGGCTGCAAGTTTAAGGGCATTTTTTCGCGTTAATTCGAGTTTACTGAAAGATATTGTTACCAAGCAAATATTCAATAATGGTATGAGGAAGTTAACATAACCTATCAATTTTTAGTTGTATGTTAAACAGCATTGAATTAATGGACTAAGTCAGAGAACATAGAATTACAATTCTTTGTTAATTCTATGCTCTCTGACTAAGTATATAAGATAAGCCATAAATAAACAATTTTTTAAATTTAATAATTACAGTGACTGAAATATGGACATATAAATGAATATCTAACATTTTTTAATTCACAAGTTTATGTAATTGCGTTATTAGATTTTCATTTCATTTTTTAATGATTTCAATACTTCTTTTTATTTAGGTAGCCGTTCTCTGTTCACTCAAGGCAGCTTAGGCATTGATGGATACACCAATGCTAGGGAGAATGTTAAGAGGCAATTTCTTAATGTCGAGGACAATTTCCGCAAAAAGATGAAAGAGTTTGTTGACGTAGAAACTAATATGATATTTACTGAGGACTTGAAAGCTATGCTACACTTGGTAGCAAAAAATGCTGAGGATATCGACTTAATTACGCGAATGATGATAAAGTTCAATACTCAAAATAAAGAGCTGAGATTCGGAACTTATCATTTTGGACCTGTCGTCATGCGAGCATTGCATTATCTTGATGAACCAGATACAGCATTTACTCTATTCAATAATCCACAACTGGATGGTTTCTTTGATCAAATTATAACATACCAAATTTTGATGGATCTTCTTTATAATCATAAGAAATATGATGATGTTAAGAAAGTATATGATATCGTTAGAGTCAAAGGTATAAATGGTATGAAACATCCTAAATATCCAGTTGTTCTGGTTTTGGCAGCCTGCTATAAACAGGTAATAATATTTGTATAAACTTATTAGAAGTTGTATCAATATTAATATTATAATTAATTCTTTATGTGATATAGAACACACAAGAAAGTTATGAATATGCTATAAAACTGTGGAAAGAATTAACTGATAGGGGTACTGTGGCGGTACGAAAAGCAGTTGCCTTTTTAGCAGCTTTAGCTCTCAATCAAAATGCTCCACATGCTGCACTTGAAATTACCTCTGCAATCCGAAGACCTGGCTACATCACTATAAGATGTATCAAAATAGCTGCTCTTGCCAATCTTGATAGAGTCGATGACATTATTCCATATTTCAGAGCATCTCTTTCAAATGATAACCCTACCGTACGAAAAGAGGCTTATTTCATTGACACGGTACGGTACACATCTATCTTAAACATTGGCCTATACATATTCCACTTCTTGTTAATCTTACAACTAAATAAAGTATTTTAATATTAAATGCATATTTTATCACAGATCCAGCAAGTTGAGGCTGCTATTCAAAGAGCAAATTTGGATGAATCATCAGAAATAGTTAAATTGTTAAGGCAATTAAAAGAAAATGGACACGTACAGCAATCTGTAAGTTTGTCTAATTTTTCATTATATTTTCATTTCGTTATCCCTTTCTCGCAATACCATTGCAATATTTAAATATTATAAGTACCTAGAAATTATATTTCATTTTTCTGTCTCTTAATATAGTCAATCGATGAACAACTTACACAAGAGATAGATTCGAAATCACATGACAAAATGAATCGATATAATTCTGCTTCTAATGATCGGAGACAACACCAATTTCAGTTTAATAGACGTCCTACACAGCAGTCCAGGCCAGGTTTATCAGATCTTGTATAATGCCATACCATAAGACTGGATAGTAGATATGAAATGTATTACATTGAAGGATAATACTAATTGAATACAAATAGGAGTACGATTCCAAATAAAATAAAAAATATAATCCAACCTGTTTTTATTTCATCTCATTTAACTATTAATATCGCTTATTTTCATTAATACTTGAAAGCATGTATAAATAATAGTTAATGGTTAGCAGCTAGCTGATCAGCGATAAGACTGGCTTTCCTCTCATTATTCGATAACCACTGCGCCATGGACCTTGTAGTTTGAGTTTTTCTTCTCACAATCGATATCAGTACTGTTAACCAATGAGCACTTGGTATTGAACCTTTCTTACAGCATCTATAAAAATTGATATTTCTAGTTAATAAATACTTTTATTCAAAAGATTTTTTATGTATTCATCTATTGAACACACCAATGACATTTAATAAGTCTGCTTAATCTCATTCACAGCTTTTGCATTCTAATTGAGGGAAGTCGCATAGTATCGTTAGTAGTGCTCGGAGGAATCAGCTCCTGGCTGCACGCGCAGATATAGGGTGTCCCAAAATTGTCTTGCTAGCGGGGTACAGCAGTGTTCGGGAGGACATACCTAATCACGAAAATAACTTTCTTTTTCTTGAGAGGTGCTTAGTTTTTAATCTAGAACCGTTTAAAGTTGACCAATCAAAGTGAGGTATCAGTAGAAACATAAGCACCTGCGCTCTTTGAGTTTTCTGTACTTGCAATTGCTTTTTGGTGGCACCGATGAGACTCAAGCCATTCGTGATCTAGCTCGTCTAAAATTTCGAAAAGCATCTGCATAATCCGCGAGTAGCATCAGAGCACACTATGTCTAGCCTAAATCTCGCCGGTGTTACCGAAAAACAATCGCAAGGACAGAAAACTCAGAGATGGGAGGTGCCTACGTTCCTACTGACGTCTCATTCTTATTAGCCAATTGTAGACAGCTCTAGCTTAAAAACTAATCACCTTTTAGGAAAAGAAAGGTCATTTTTGTGATCAGCGATGCTCCCTGAACACCGCAGTATCCTGTTAGTAATGCCATTTTAGGACACCCTGATATAAACTCGGTCGTGTTTATATACTTGCTACACACTGCGAGTCAGGCAATGCACGGCATTAACCTCCCCTGACATGGCGTGTCGTGAACACCAAACCGGCTGTCCTGTTCACAGCGTTTTATTCCAGGACGCTGGATCCTCAGAGAGTTAACGAAACTTTAGTCGATCCACGTGTTCGATGTATTTTTTTTTGATAGGTGGAAAACAATGAAGTCTCTAGCAAGGCACACGTGTCACTGCGTAAAATATTTGTTACAAACGATGCGTATGCATGTTTTGCAATAAATATATATTATTTTTATATTTTAATATGTATTTGCGCTACTTTATGAAAAACCACGTATGATTTCCTAATGATTGCTTGTTGCAAACTGTCAAAAAAATATTGAACTCGTGGACCCACTATGGGTAACACTATGTAGAGCATTTCTCTGACAAGCATACCTGGGTAATAGTCCAACGATAAGATTCGCCCAGCTTTCTACGACACCAGGAAAAGCATAAAGAGTCTTCTGTACTGATCTAATACCTTCCTCTGTATCCCCAGTCATCAACTGACTTAGCGAAGCTACACATGCTACTTTGGCAATACTAATAGAAGAAGTTTTTCTTCCCAAGAATAAGGCCTTCTGAGCACATGTGCCAAAGGTTTTTGCATTTGTCTCCAATAAAAGTCTCACTAAGCCCACCCATGGACCCACGTCCGCTGGGAATCAATAAAAATATGTAGTAACAACAACATGAATATTAATATAAAGAAATATGTAAATTCTATTTACATGAATGCCTGTGCGCTGCTTTGGATAAGATACGAATAGCACCCTGAATATCATTTTGAACTACACGTGAATATGCAGAAAGTAACACGATATCGTTTCTGTGATCCGGATCATCCCGGTAACGTTCCAATTCCTTAATAACTAGCGATGTCAAATTGGAGTCCTCATGAAGAATTCCTAGTGCTGCTGCTGCTAATAGACCAGCCACTGTCGGTGGCTGAATTTGAATGCACTGGAAGAGCAACGTTTTCACATCATCTACTTCTTGGAACATGTAAGCCATAGCAGCCATGGCGCAAAGTACATGAGCTTTGTCAGCTCCTGCACCGGCTAACCAGTGTAAAGCGGCCTCGTAGGCCTCATACGACTCCTCGTATTTCTCAGCTAATAATGAAATAACAAATATAAGTATAGAATTTATATTAATGCTAATTTGATCTACAGTCATATTAAACATTTCTGCATCTATGTGGAAATATACTAACCTTTAAATAATGATAAAGCTAATTGGCAGTGTGAATTGAAATTAGTATTTTTTACTCCACGACACAATTCCACAGCTTCATCGTAATTCCCAAGTTGTAATTGAATTCTAGAAAGATTCACCCGTAATGCATCCTTTTGTGTATCTGTATTAGCAATTTTCAATGCTTTTGAAAACTCTACAACTGCAGGCTTGTATAATTTTTGGCGTTCAAGTAAAAGACCATAAGCATTCAAAGCACAGAGATCGTCGGGTACATCTTCTGTAAATATAAATAAATAGCATAACAATTTTACTTTTGAATTATTGGAATAAGAAAATTAGTACATACCCAAGTACCATGTAACAGCATCAGTCGCTACTGTTACAGCATGCATGTTTTCAATAGTATAAGTATATAATGGATCCTTTTTAGCTTCCGAGTCTAAAAGTGTTGTTAAAACCCAATGGGTATATCCAATAGTAGCCTGTCTATGATAACCAAGTTGTGTGGCGTGCCTGAACAAATCCATAGCTTCTTTTCTAGACATTTTCTCTGCTATCAGAGCTTGACCAATCCAGCTATTAACATATGCAGGATCTGCGCTTTGAGCTCGTGAGAATGCCTCATTTGCTCTGTAGGGATCTTCTGTGTATTATCATATATATCCAAATATTAAGTATTTCAAATTATTTTAAGGATTCAAGGCAAATAAAATGACCATATACCTAAGTATAAATAAACTGTTCCAAGATTGGTCCAAGCAATGGCGTTATTAGATTCCCTGTCGATTGCCATCACATAGCAGTGCTGGGCCAGAGCGTAGTTTTTTACCTCCCTCGACATGCAAATAACACCAAGAATATTCCAATGGAGCCAGCTTGTTGGAGAAAGTCTGACAGCTTGTTTGGCAGCTGCTAAACTCTTTTGCATTATTTCCTTGGGGTTTACAGTGGGATCCAGTTTTCGTTGACTAATGTAGCATTGTGCTAAGTCGTGCCATAATAATGCAGAGTCTGCAGAAAGACTCAATGCACGGCAATAGCATCTATCATATTATAAAAATAATTCATTTGTTACCATAATGCAATCGTTATTAAATATATTTTTGATTTACCTGGATGATAACAAAAATATGTCACTTCTACCAATCCTAATACGTGTCTCCTGGCTTTCTGACTTCACTAGACCTGGTACAACACTGAGTGTGCAATATTTCTCTGGCAATGTTGCCATTCTATAGCAAGCATTGCCAAGCAATTTCCAAATGCAAGATAAATCACTACGTTTAATGATAATTTCGGTTAAGTAATCAGTAGCTTGCTGTACATTATCCCTGACCCTTCCTAAGAGTCGCTGTTGCATATATTCCTTCGCAAGGCCTAAACAAGTTTCAGCTAAACCTTTTAGTGCTGGAATGTAACTAGGTTCCCGTTGCAGCACGTGTTCGAAGTCTTGCTTAGCTTCTATATGTTGACCCAACATCTGGAAAAAAATGTAATACTCGCACGACATTAATTAATAATTTTAACATTTCTAATTACCAAAGATAAATCTCACCAGTTTTATATTAGCTAGTTGCATCATTGGATAAAAGGATCCTGGACTTAGATCCAAAGCTCTTTGGTATGATTTCAAAGCAGATGTGTGAGCACCTCGTGCCCAGTATGCATCAGCCAGGCATTCCCAGGAATGACTGTAAATATATTATAAATAATATTTCCATGGAAATTTGTTATTTCTCTAGACGAATTGAAAAGGCCGATTATTACTTGTCACTTGGATCGGCTCGAATAACAATTCTTAATGCGTTAATGGCCTGTGTTGGATAATCCTGCTCCAAGTACTGTAAACCTAATTGAAGCCATGCCCATTTTGGACCACTACCATGAGCAGTTAGTTGTTGCAATAATTGCATATTAGCTTCCTATAAATTGTATAGTGAATTAATGCCAAACTGTATTACAATTAAACGATTAATATATAATTCTAATTCTTTATAATTACAGTATTCTTTAAAAGTCTGTAAGCTGTACTTAGACCGATGCCAGCTTGTTCAGAAGTCGGATTAATCGTTAGGGCCTTTTGATAGCATCGCCTGGACCGCTCAAGATCATTGCCATGCTCTCTATAATAGTGGCCTAGGTAGACCAGACATTCCCAATTATAAGGATCAGCATGAATACCCTTCAAAAAAGCCATCAGGCTATGCCTGTAGTTGAACATGTCCCAATATATTTTTCCAAGCATGAGCCAGGCTTCAGAAGTTTCCAATACCGAGCCAAGAACATCTGCAGCCTCTTCCAGGTAATTACAATTTTTCAAATGAATGGCACGTAAGATTGTTGCCTCTACTTTTGTCTCAGGCTCGGACTTTAGGTGATCTAATATTGCCAAGCCACGTGCATCTCCCAGAAAAATGTAAGCTCGTGCTAGTAAAATTAGCAGCTTGTTCGATGGAGTCTCAGAAATCTAGATATAAAATTTTAATTATTGCTATTCAACTATACTTCAAATAATTGTTACCTCTTTTAATTTCTGTTCAACAAGTTGCCATTTTCGATTACTTGCTCCCTTAGCTAGAGCTTCTATTAGAACGAGTTGAATACGGTTTTTTAATTCATTGTCTGTGTTAGTTTTTATTAAATCCAAAGCACGCATGGCAGCATTTTCTGCATTTTCCCAGCAAGAGAGCTTTACATTAACCTCTGCTAATAAAATCCAGGCATACAACCATTGGGATCCAGAGATAACAACTTGATTCAGATTGTCTCGTGCTTCTAGAAAATTACTTGTTTGGTATAGACGGACAGCTTTAGCAAAGAGCGCATAAATGGATGTTGCATCTATAGTGAATAAAGCTTCATAGAACTGCGCTATTTCAATTCCATCGCACTGGCTGTGTCTAATATTTTGTTCCGAATACACACGACAAATCCATTCTGTTACAAAAACATTATTTTGTAGACATTTGTATCATATTGATTATTACAGATGAGCAATTCTGTTATAGTTGGTCTACGAGATCAATGTATTTTTTTGACAGATCATTAGCAATGCAATCTTAAGCAAATCTCACATAGTATTCTATAAAATAACGTAAATATATGCGAGAATTGAATAAAATATACTTAGTGCATAAACATGTATACGCATACTTTGTAATAAACATTTTATACAGGGACACATTTATATTTTTTTTTTAGAAACTACATTGTTGTCGATCTGTCAAAAAAACACATTGAACTCGTGGATCATTTTTATATATATTACTGACCTAAGGGATAGGGATCATTATTAAATTGTTCATGCATTAGTGCAGCCTCTGAGAGTAGCAAAGTAAATTTTTGAGACTTGTATAACATTTTCAAGTATCTTCTGAAGTAATTCTGTCTGTTTTCTACATTCACATCCTTACTGACCACAGCAAGTATACTCTGCAGTAGATTGTTGTATTCGTCTTGAATGTTTGAACACTGCGTTAAAATGGAAGCCAACGTAGTATTTATAAGTTTTACTCTTTCTTCACTTGATATTTTTTTTATTTGGCATAATGTTTCAATAATTTCTTTAATTACAACATCATCTTTCAGTTTAAGTGAGAATATAGAAAGATTATCCAAGAAAGAAGAAAATTTAGTTGGATCACTGGAAAAAGAATAAAATTTCAATCAGTAAGTGTATAATGACTTCTTTAGTTAATTAGTTAATAGTAATTTACCTGTCAATCTGTAAAAGCTTACAATAAGCAGGAATCAATTCAATCCATGTTGTTTCAATGTCTGGCTCTCTTTCATAAAATGCAACCAACCCTTGCCAAGCTAAAGGATTGTTTGGTTGAGTATCAGTAGCTTTTTTCATAGCTAGTGGAGCTTGTGATCTAAGTTCATCCACTTCCTGCATAGCTGCACCAAGCAGAACAAGGGCAATGTAGTTGCTCTTGTCTTCCTTTAACACTTTTTTACATTTCTTTATTGTTTCCTTATATTCCTTTTGTTTGAGCAATTCTCGGGCCTCTTTCAAAATGGCTTTAATTTCTTTAGACATTTCGCAGCCGAGTTAACGAGATTTTGATGTAAAATATGTCAGAAATAAAAATAATATTTGGTTAACCTAGAATAGTTAGGATATTCAAAATATGGCTACTTCCCATCTCTGTATCACTTATCAATAATATTACTATGTTACTAAGAAAATGCGTAAAATTCGAATTACTTCGCATCAAAACTTTTTCTTAATATCTCTACCATCGATATATAGCACGGTCTTTCATTCCATCGACCATTGCTCCATAGACAAAGGAGCATTGAAACTCCTACCCGTGCTCCCACCCTTGATTTTCTAGTAAGCATCATTCCTTTGCTGTGTGAAGTCACGTGACGTTTCCCAACCAGTCCGATTTACACTAGAAAAACTTTCACCTGAATGAAGCTTGAAGATCACATTACAGTAGGAAAATGATCGATAGGCGATGTAAGGAGATATATACAAAAATAATCATTCGAATTCATTTGATAAATTATTTTTTAAATTGTTATCTTATCAAGTTCTTATCGTATTATTGATTATGAAAATACATATAATTTTTATTTTAATAGGATTTTTTACATACAAATAAAATGATAATGAATTTTCCTTACTATACTTTGCCCTGCACACTCGTACTACACACCGAAAAACCATTTTGAAATGATTAAGATACTTTTTCATGTGGAACGAACTAGGTGTATCTCAATCACATAAATTTATGAGAACATAACAAATGAGAAGCGTTTTTATCCTCAGATGCAACCAAGGTTCGTAAATGGAGTGCGGCAAGGAAAGATCATCCCACTCACCACATAGCATTTGAACCCAAAATGGCGACCATGCATTGCTTGTATACTGATTCTCCACACAGAAATAACTGGTGCAGATTCTGCGTTCCATTTACGGACCTTGGATGCAACTATGCACTTTGTCACGTTCCGTGTATCTTTTATTGTAGTTCTATGTTCTTCTAAACCGCCATTAATCCACATCCCTCATAAAACTCCGTACCCCGTTATTTCCTACATGCTGCTTCGTTACCGTTAATTCCCAACCCTACTAAAACCTTCTATTCATATTTTCTAATACCCTCTACGTCACACTCTCCATTCCAAAAAAACCCTTAAAAACCCATATCTTTGCCAATTTCCATTTCGAAATCCCGTTACTCCCAAACTAGGTTTTCCCACTTTTCAACCCCTACCTTACTCGTCCTATTAATATAAAAAGACGAACCTTCCCTAAGAAAAGTAGTAGTAGTCTGGACATTGTACACGACACCTCTCTCGTGAAATATATACATTCTTCGCACAACCTGAACGACGGTTTCTTTACCGAAGAAACCCACCAATACTTCCTGGGACCCATAACAAACATAAATTCGTTGATCAACGATCGCCGAGGCGGATCGTAACAACTTACAAAGCGCACACTAATCCTAACAGAAATATCACGTGGTGCATATAGTTTTCCCCCACTGCTTCAATGCCTGTCTATGGTATTAATGTCGAAGGTAGCAAATCCCCAAAATGAGGGAGGCGGGTCTGCCACATAACCAATGAAATTAAGGTTGTTCAGCCTTAATTTCGTTGGTTCTGCTTGTGTCTATGCAAGGTTATATTCCGAAATTGGATCATTGTTACGGTTACGAAATTGCAGCCAATCATATGGGCTAATTTTGTGGAATTCGCAAATCGGTTAATATAATTGGCTGAAATTTTATAACCGTAATCACGATTCAATTTCGGAATATAGCCTAAGTACCACC